>RJWJ010046815.1:0-11209 GCA_004363605.1 Indri indri
ATGCAATGCTGGGCCACGGCTGATTTTCCATATCAAATTCAGTGAAATTCAGGATTTGGTATAATTTCTGTACCAAACCAGTCTTCTCAAAGCACATATATGATTTACTCACTTCCCCCACACAAGCCCAAGAGCAAGCAGAGGGTTCACACCTTCTTCCTGCCATGTCCAGCCCTCCTCCCCGCTCCATCTGCTCTCACACCTGCTCTTATACCAAACTCCTTCCCTGGACTCGTGGCTGTGCCCTGGGTCCTGTGCGTTCCTCTCTCGACAGTGGCTGCTCCTGATGCTCCTTTCCTGGGGAGGCCCTTCCCTACTCCACACTTCTGGATCTCAGCCAGTTCAGCAGCTGCCCTTGCATGGAGCCTCCCTGACTTCCCAGCTGGAAGGCCACCCTCCTTCTTCGTGGGTCCCCACAGCCCATCCTGGCACCTCTGCTCTCATACTCCGCATTCTAGATAATTTTGTCCATAATGCATCCCTGGGCCCAGCACCACACTAGGCAGGAGAGGAGACAGGAGGGGAGCAGCCCCTGCTGAGCACTTGCAGTGTGCCCAACATTTCACCAACACCCCTTGCTCATCCAGTTCTTGCCTAATCCTGAGGAGTCAGCATACCTCCTTTACAGAGGAGGAACCTGAGGCTCAGGGAGGCCCCCTGTTCTTTGCTCCACTCTACATGACCACAGCCCCTCCAGTCTGCCTAGGGTTCCCCATCAATTCTCAGGGAGTGCAAGAGGATGCATTGCTGACTGTAGCCAACCTGTTTACTTTCAGTGCTAATACCAGAACATGAATTCCACTGAGACACCTCAGCATTAATTAGTGTGAGCCAAGGAGGCCAATGGGGATAAGCCCTCCTGGAGCACCACCTCAGACCACTGGATGAATGCCAGGCTGGCCAATGGCCATTGCCCCAGCCCCAATCCACCTAGGTCCCCTCTCAGAAGTGGATGCACTCACACTGAGCTGGGCATAAAGAAAACTGTCCAAATCTGTCACTATTCCACTCTCATAGAGATATTTGCCTATGTTTTCTTCTAATAGTTCTATAGTTTTGTTTTTGACATTAATGACTTTTGATACCATGGAAATTATTTTTAATATGATGGGAGATAATGATCTAATGTTATCTTCTTCCAAAAACTCGTGAGAATCACATTTGGTCTATTCTTTCCTATTAATTTTAATGCTGCCTCTGTCGTGTACCAAATTTGCTTGCATATGTGGCTCTGTGTCCAGGCTGCCTGACCTGTCCTGGCCAATGCGTCACGGTTTTATTGACTGCTGCCGTATGGTAAGCTTTGCTATCTAGTAAGACCCACATTGTTCCCCATCCCAACGTCCTCCCTGACCACACATACGGCTGCTTTCTTCAAATTTGTCTTGGCATTTTCCACCCTTTACTCATGTATATGGCTTTGGGATCAGCTTGTCCAATCTGAGAAAAACCTTATTAGGACTTTCATCAGACTAGCGTTGAAATTACAGTCTATATTTTTCAATAAAGTTTTTAAAAATTTTGTTTTATCTGCAAAGTTCTGTTACAAATATGAAGTTTAGGTTTTTTAAAAATTACATTTTTCTAACTAATAGTTCCTGGGAGGTAAGAATAGCATTGATTTTTCATATCGATCTTGTGTCCAGCAACCACATAGACGTATCCTATTTGTTCTCATAGCTCTTCTGTAGATCTCGCTTGGAATTTTTATGTCAACAGAAATTTTGTCTGCAAATGATGCCAATTTCGTTTCTGCCTTTGTAATCCTTATGCATTTGATTTTTTTCTTATCTTACTGCACTGACTTAAAACCTTTTGTGCAATGTTGAATAGGAGCAGTGACAGAAGCAATGCAAGCTGTATTCCTGACTTCAAAGGGAATATGTGCCGTGTTCCACACTTCAGGTATGACATTTCTGTAAGTTTGATGCAGAGACTCTTCATCAGGTAATGATGTTCTCTCCCTCCTATTCTTAGATTGCTATTTTTTATAAACAGATGTTGAAAAAACCTTTTTTTTTTTTTTTTTCATTTAAGAAGCCTAGTAGTAACATCCTTAGAGAATAGACTCTGGAGTCAGTCCTTGGGACATAATGATCAGTGGGTGACACATTCTTTCCAAGGGCACCTGGCTCTCAGACTTGTTGGTGTCCCAGTGCTCCATCACACTCTTAAGATTAAAGAGTACAGAGAGTTTTTGTTTTTGCGGGTTACGTGTCTATCGATATTTATCATGTTAGAAATTAAAACTGAGATATTAAAAATATTATTGACTTGTTTCAAAACAACAATAATAAACTCAATCCATGTTGAGATAAGTAACATTTTTGTGTGAAAAATAACATAGTCTCTATAACAAAACTAAGTGGAGTGTGTATACATAAACATATTAAACTTATCCCAGGCTGTCTTCAAGTATTCCTCCACCACTTCACTTCTAGAAGAACCTACATACAGGAGCTCCCAGCCTTCCTGCTGCTGTGGTCATATGTTATACTTCTACCTATGTTATAAACCACACAACATATTGTTTTAAACAGTTAATTTTTGAAGAAATTTTTACGTTAACAACAAAAAAGCTATTTAAATTTACCCACATATAAAAAATCTCAGATATGACTGCAAGATTTGACATCCAGAATTGTAGGAGGATACATTTGTGTTATTTTAAACGACGAAGGTCGCGGTCACTTGTTACAGCAGCAATAGGAAACGAATTCAAGCACCAAGCACAGTATCTGGTGCGACCAAGGCTCAGCTGGAGGGCCTGGGCTCGGGGGTGGTGTGGCACCACTGGGAGTAGCTGAAGCCACAGAATTGGGTGGGGGAGGGGGAAAGCTACAGGCAGCACAGACAGATGACTCAAGCACGACTGGACGTCAGATAAAAAAGAAAGTCATGTGCAGCTAGCGAGGAGCGATTGAAGCCAGGCACAGTGGTGTGCACCTGTAATCCCAACTGTTCAGGAGGCTGAGATGGAAGGATCCCTTCAGTCTAGTTCAAGGCCAGCCTGGGCAACATAGCAAGACCCAATCTCAAAAAAAAAAAGAGAGAGAGAGATTGAGGCACTGTCACTTTTCAGAAGGCAATTGGGCATGTTAAGGAATTGGTTTTCCCTTCTTTTCCCTGGGCTTTAATTTTTCTCTTTCTTGGCTGCTAATGGACAAGTGGCAATGGGCCCAATCGGCAGAGCTTTAAAAACAAAATGCCCAAATCCACAGAGACAGAAAATGGACTAGAGGTTGCCAGGGCCTTGGGGGAGGGGAAAATGGGGCATGACTGCTAACGGGTACAGGGTTTCTTTACGGGGCCACGAACATTTTCTGAAACTAAGTAGTGGTAATTGCACAACTCTGTGAATATACTAAAACCCACTGAATTTAATACTTTAAAGGGGTGAATGTTACGGTGTGTGAATTATGTCTCAGTAAAAACAGGTGAGTAGATAGATGAATAAATAAACAAAAGCCCGAGTGGCTTTCCCTCTGCAGCAGAAGCAAAGAGTAACTGCGGCCTTAGAGCCCAATGCCCTGCTTCTCACCTGGCGGTCCTGTCTTTCTCGCTCCCTGCCTGCCTCAGCTCCCCCGCTGTGGCACTCTCCCTGCCTGGAGAGACAGGTGAAAATGAAGGGAAGGATGAGTTGTGGTGCCTGGAGAACTCTTAGCATGATGAAGGTGTTTCTGCTTCGTGGCATGAAATGGAACGTGGAATGGCGACAGAGGCCAGCCAGATCCCTTGGGTTGACTTCCAGCAGCAGGTGGTGGATGCTAATTAGAAGAAAAGCATGCCGCAGTGATTTCAAACCTAACGCACGCACGGCCAAATATTCACTAATAATCACTCATCAAGAAGGAACAGATGGAACAGGTTCAACACCCCTGAAGACGGAAGCCATTGGCTGCAGGAGTGAATGTCTGGAGCCCACAGAAAATGTCACATTAGACACCCCTTTAAACACCAATGGGCAGACGTGCTGGAGTCCCTGGAACACTGAGGCCGAGTTCAGAGATGACTCTGCTTCTGTCTGGTTCCTTAATTACACTTCTACAGGGCACTAGGTACCTCATTTTTCACATCTGTGAAATAGATATCTTGGTCACCATAGACCAATTATAATGAGGTATCATTAAACTAGGGAGAACATCTTTTAGGACTGAGCTGTTGGTAGTATGGACAGGGGCTTTATTTCTGGGTAATGGAGGGAAAACCTGTTCTAGGTAAAGTATTCGGAGTGCCTATAAATCTTGCTTTATACCTAATTGTCGCTTGAAAAATAGTATTGTTAACAGAGTGTAAACAAGAAAATATGTTTCCTTAATCAATTGTGTCTCATCTGAGCTGTGATACATCTCTGAGCTTATGAAAGGGGAATGTTTATTTAATAAGAGCAGCTGCTGTAATTTGTCAAAATCATACCTTTTTTCTGGAATTATTTCTCTGCTCACAAATGGTAGTAGCTTTTGTGAAAGAGAATTTATCTTGATTACTCTATTAGCTGAATCAGTAATCAGAAAACTTGCTTTGAGGGGATTATTTCAAAATCATGTCGAATAACACAGGGATCCTTTGGGAGGGGCCTGCCTCAGCTCCCTGAACCCCAACTGCTAAACAGCAGCAACAGCTGACCACAGTGGGTGCAGGGGGGACCTTTCTCTTACCAGGAGACTCTGCTCTTCTAAATGGCTTTCCCACTTGAAGTTCAATCCTCTGTCTTGGTACAATCAGTCCTGGATGGAGACTTATACCCAAACCACAAAACATGAATGTTTTAAGCATGATTTAAAAATAACTTTCTAAACACATTACATTCTTCATCTTCAAATTTATGATAGGATTAAAGGGTTGAGACAGCTCTTCACTCTTCTGAAGTGGTAGCAACTAGAAAACATGGCAGGGAGATAGAACCTCGGGCTGCTGGGCCTCCTAGGCATGGCGGCTGACTCTCAACAGGTGAGGATTTCCCACCCTTGGAGAAGGGGGCCTCAGATGTAAGGGCCCCACAGACCCTCCCCTGGCACCCCAGCGTCTCTGGCAGACACCACGCCTTACCCTTCCCTCGGGTCTTCCTTCCCTAGAGTGGCCTTTCCACATTCCACCTCTGTCCTCTCCTCCCTCCTCTCACGTTTGTCCTGTAGCCCAACCCTGCACTCCGTCCCCTCCACGCCTCTCCTCTCCATTTCCATCCATGCTTAGTGAACATCTGCTATGCGTCGTGAGTTAAAGAAGTGACATTCACCCAAGGAACACAGGAACACCCAAATTTATCTGTCACCAGCCAGCCTTGCCTTTGAGGTTCCTGAGAAATAACCAAGAACTGGACACTTTTTGTTACTATTTTGGCATCATCCCCAACTAGGGTGACCTGCTTGGGACTGAGGAAATTTCCAGTGACATGGGACTTTCAACTTTACAACCAGGACAGTATCAGACAAACTAGGGAAAATTGGCCACCATTATGGGTTCACTTGTGTTCCCCAAAATTCATCTGTGGAAGCTCTGACCCTCAGTACCTCAGAATGTGACTGTATTTGAAAATAGAGTCATTGCAGATGTAATTCAAGTTAAGAAGAGGTCACGCAGGAGTAGTGTGGGCCCCTAATCCAATGTGACCGGTGACCTTATAAACAGGGGAGATTTGGACACAGAACAAGCACACAGGGAGAAGGTCACGTGGAGACGGAGGCAGAGACCAGGGTGATGTAACAGGAGCTGGGGGAACACCCAAGATGGCTGGCAAAGCACCAGGGGAGGGGCCTGGAACAGATTCTCCCTCACAGCCCTCAGAAGGAACTGGCTTTGCTGACACCTTGATCTTTGACAAAAATCTGGGGTCACATAGCAATTATGCTTGAAGGTCACAGACAGGAGAGGCGATGGGGTGGAATTTGAGGAGTCGGGTGATGCTGAAACCACAGAGAGGGAGTGAGGTTAGAGCTTCTTAGAGCTTCTCCAGGCTTCAAGAGGAGTTTGGGGTTTTCGAGGATCACACGGACAGTAGGAACCCACGTCCTCTTCCCATGAAGCACATTGGGTTCGGGGCCGTGGGTGGAACTTTGGCAGACTTCACACGGAGTCAATCAGGAGTGAGTCCCCCAGCCCCCGGCAAAGACCTGACGCAAAGCCTCCAAGGAAGCCCTGGAGCCACCTGCCTTCGGGGCACAGGGAGGTTCTTCTTAAATAAGGAATGCGAGCACAGGCCAGAGGGCCTTCAGTGAATGTCCTGGACTCTGCCATATTTTCTAGGCCTGTGTACAACCCAGAAGAGGAGGAGGAGGACCCCTATCCCACGACCAAGACTGAATTTCTTACAAGTGTAGTTGGTGGGAGCTCAGAGCAGATTCAAGTTGATTCAGAAAAATAAAAACACTGTGACATTTCTCGAGTGCACAGATGTAGGATGATATTCATACCCACTATGCATTCACTGATTCAGACAAGATGTACTTTCAGCTCTGCAAGCTGAGGTCCAACAGGCTGATGATCCCTGGCTCATTCCTTCTCCCAGGGTCCTTGCCTTAGCAGCAATTGCTATGGAGAGAGATGCTTTAGTTAGGGGATTCCTGCAGTGCCACAGCAGTGCTCTGCATGGCGGGACAGAGAGTGGGGTGAGAGGAAGGATGAAAAGGTCACAGAGTAGCCCTAAGGAATGGGAGACAAGAGGAAGATAGCTGATTTACAGACCAGCCCTGCGGAATCCTCTGGGCCTCCCTAGCACACTCTCCGTGGCTTACAGTCCTGCCCCAGCCATTTCTGGCCTTTATTCACAGCCCAGGGTGCCTATCATATCAGATTATAACCCACAGCTCACTGCTCTGTCAAATTTTCCTGCAAACAGAAGGCAGTGTATTTCAGCCAGCGAGAGGGAGAACTCAGGATCGGTGGCAAGGGAAAATGGAACTCAGTAGAGGAGAAAACTCCATTAGGAACTCTCTGAGGAGCCAGGATCATCCATCCTCCTCTTCTGGTTGTCAGGGAGCCACTCTGCCTACAGCTGCCACTAAAGGAAGGAGAAACACAGAGCACTTATTTCCCACTTTTAAGGCAGAATTAGAGGGATGGGTGATAAAACCTACATCAAGCTCAGAACCTAATTTTTCACTTTATCAGTAGCCTCTAGATTGGGGGGAGGAGGAACCCACTTCTTTTCAAAAAGGCTTCACCCCAGTTGTAGCCCCTGTGTCCTTCATGGATACATTTTGCCCACCAGTCCATCTTTCCATGATTGGTTTGCACACTTTAGACCTCTCTACTGCCCAGAGCATCTGCTGTTATCTTCCTAACACCCATGAGCTGTAACCACGGGATTTGATTTCAAGTTCAAAAGAAAAATAAAAAAAAAAACAATTATCAGACCTACACTGGAGGCAGTATTTTATTTTATTGCTTGCTGTTTGTGTTTATTTCCCCAGAGACTGAGCTCTGTGGAGGGGAATGCCACCCTTAAGCATGGTGCCCAAGACACTGGTGAGTCATGGCAGATTGTGAGGTGGATCACAGGCAATTACTATTACTAGTTAGGCTCTGTGAATAAATCTCTTTCTAATACAGTGGAGTGTATCTAAGATTATCCTTAGAATGAAATTACTTCTACTCATTCACATTCAGACATGTTCTCTCGAGTGGAAGAAATGGTGGGAGTATGGACAGTACACCCAACCACCTAATTACGGAGTTACATATGGTTGTAGTAAAAATGTTTTGCAGGTTTCCTTGAAAATCTAGTTATACCCACTGAGGTGTATTTAGCATGTGACACCACTTGCCCCTTGTCTTTTGACAGAAAGAACAACTGGGCTGGTATCCCTAGAAACCCAGATTCCAGACCCACTCACTGGCTTTGCTACCCAGAGGCACCAGCCTGTCTGAGTCTCAGCTTACACTTCTGAAAAATGACCATGACATATGACTTCCCCCGTGTTTGCCAAGACAAAATGAACTATAGAAGATCTTTGACTTGTCAAAGTTCAAATGATGAATTTTCAAAAATAGCAAAACTGGCTGCAGAGCAAAAGCTTTTTAGCTCTGCCTGCCACCAACAGATGGTGCTAAGCGTTACCCATGTGGAGGGCACAGGGACCTTGGAAGAGCCTTCAGGAATTGAATCTCTTCTTGAGCTCTTGGAAGAAAATACACCTTTAAGTTGGGAGGGTTTGAAGACATTCCCAAGACACATTTTACAGCATTTGAGCTTTTCTGCTGCACAGGCCTCTGCTATTACCATGTTTTCACCAGTGAATTCAAGGGGGCAGGGGAAGATGTTCTTCCAGGTTTATCCCTGTCGTCATTGAGTAATTGCAAATAGTGTCTTCTTTCACAGTGCCTGGTTTGTAGGATGAAATATCTGGTCCCCCTACCCAGTGGGACCCTTGAGAAGCCATTTATTTCAGAGTCAGCATCTGGTGGCAGGTACCAAGGTGGTACTTTGCTTCCTTGGAAAATGCCACACTGCATCAAGAGAGGGCAAAATAGTATGATTGTTCTATTTTGACTTAGAATCCTAGTGGTAGTTTATATAATACAGCAGTTCTCAACCTCAGCACTATTGACATTTGGGGTGGATAATTATTTGTTACGGGGGGCTGTCCTGTGCGCTGTAAGATGTTTAGCTGCAGCCCCAGCCTCCACCCACTAGATGCCAGTAGCGGCTTCCCCTTTGCCCCCAATTTATGACAACCAAAACTATCTCTGGACATTGTCAGATGTCTTTAGGGAGGAAAAATAGCCCCTGTTTTTGGTTCAATATACAAAATTAATCAAGTTTTATATAAACTTCTATATTAAAAAAGGAAAAAACCATGTGACCATCTCAATAGATGCAAAAAAGGCATTTGTCATAATCCAACACCCCTTCATGAAAAAAACACTAAACTCAGATTAGAAGGGAACTTCCTCAATCTGGTGGGCATCTACAAACACCCACAGCTAACATCACACTTAATGAAGATTAAATGTTTTCCTCCTAAGATCAGGAACAAGACAAGGGTGTTGGTTCTTATCACTTCTATTCAACATTGTACTGGAGATTCTAGTCATATCAATTAGGCAAGAAAAGGAAACAAAAGACATCAGGCTGGAAAGGAAGTAGCAAAATCGTATACATTTGTAGATGACATGATTGTATATATAGAAAATCCTAAGAAATCCACACAAAAAGACTATTAGAACTTATAAATAAGTGAGCTTATAGGATACAAGTCTAATATATAAAACTTAGTTGTATTTCTATATATTTAAAATGAACAATAAAAAAATTAAAATCATTACATCTGCAATAGCATCAAAAAGAATAAAATACTTATGAAATTTAATAAAAGAGTTAAAAAGACTTGTACATTGAAGATCAAAACATTGTTAAAAGAATTAAAGACGACTTAAATGAATTGAAAGACATCCATGTGCATAGATTGGAAAACTTACGTTGTTAAAATGGCAATACTCCCTAGTTTGATCTACAGATTCAATGAAATCTTTCTGAAAAATCCAAGCTGGCTTTTTTGGAGAAATTGACAAGCTCATCTTAAAATTCATATGAAACTTAAAGGGACCCAAAATAGCCAAACATTCTTTAAAGAAGAACAAATCTGGAAGGCTTGCCCCTCCTGATTTCATAACTTAGTAAAAAGCTACATTAATCAAGGCAGTGTTATACAGGGAGATGACAGACATATACATCAATGGAATAAAATTGAGAGCCTAAAAATTGAGAGCCTCCCATTTATGGTCACTCAATTTTTTTTTTTTTTTTTTTTTGACAAGAGTGCCAAGACAATTCAATGGGGGAAAGAATGGTCTTTTCAACAAATGGTGCTGGGACAACTGGTTGTACACATGCAACAGAATGAAGTTGGACCTTTATACCATATGTAAACATTTATTCAAAATAAATATGCAAACATAAGAGCTAAAGCTGTAAAACTCTTAGAAGAAAACCTGGGTATAAATCTTCATGACAGTGGATTAAGCACTTAAGGCATATATCCATTAAGATATGATGCTTAAAGCATGAGCAGCCAAAGAGAAATAAATAAACTGGATGTTGTCAAAATTAAAAACATTTGAGTATCAAAGGACATCATCAAGTAGGTGAAAAGATATCATAGGACAGGAGGAAATTATGCAAATCATATATTTGATAATGGTCTAGTATCCAGAATATATAAGGAACTCTTACAACTCAACAAGAATGAGACAAAAATAACCCAATTTAAAAATGGGCAGAGGATTTGCAGAGACATGTTCCCAAAGAAGACATGCAAATAGCCAATAAGCACTTGAAAAGATGCCCAGTGTTATTGTCATTAGGGAAACGCAAATCGAAACCGCAATGTGATATCATTTCACACTCCCTAGGATGGCTATAATGAAAAAGACAGAGAGTAACAAGTGTTGATGAGGATGTGAAGACATTGGAATCTTCATACACTGCTGGTTGCAATGTAAAATGGTGCGGTCACTTTGGAAAACAGCAGTTCCTCAAAAGTTTCAACACAAAGTTACCGTATGAGTCAGCAATGCTATTCTAGGGATGTACCCAGGAGAAATGAAACCATATGTTCACACAAAAACTTGTATAGGAATACACAGCAGTATTATTAATAGCCAAAAGAGGTGGAAACAACAAAGTATACATCAAGAGACAATGGATAAATAAATGTGGTATAAACATACAATGGAATATTATCTTCAGTCCTAACAAGGAACGCAGTCATGATACATGCTACAACATGGATGAACCTTGAAGACATTATGCTAAATCAGAGAAGCCAGACACAAAAGGCCACATATTTTATTATTTTATCTACATGAAAGGTCCAGATTAGGCAAGTCCAGAGAGACAGAAAGCAGATTAGTGGTTGTAAAGAGCTGATGGAAGGGGAGAAATGGAAAGTGACTGCTACTGAGTACAGGGTTTCTTTTGGACGACGAAACTTTTCAAGAATTAGATGGTGTTGATGGTTGTACAAGCTTGCAAACACACTCAAAAAACCACTGCATTAAAATATTAAAAAAAAAAGGTGGGGCAAGTCCACTTTGGGAATGGCCGAATCCAGGACCTAGACGATACCATGAGGCCCAATCTCTCTCCAGCCTCAGCTCTGCTTTCCCTGGGGTGTCTTCACTCTCAGACTGCCGTCTCCACTTGAAGAAGCCTCAGGCTTACATTTGCCCAGCTTTCAGTTGAGCCCAAAGAGAAATTCTCTTAACATCC
>RJWJ010046816.1:0-11216 GCA_004363605.1 Indri indri
GAAGCTAGTCTTGAACTCCTGGCCTCAAGAGATCCTCTGCCTCAGCCTCTCAAAGTTCTAGAATTACAGGAATGACCCACTGTGCCTGGCCTAATATTCATCCTTTAAATCTCATTTCAAATATCACACTTTCAGTAATATTTGAAGAAGTCCGAAGAACAATTCACTTTTGGAGCTTGAAGCTGCCAAGTAAATACCATTTTGGGGACCACAATTTACTAAATTGTAGGCTATAAATATACAGGCCTTAAATATATAATTGGCTTATGTTGCGTGATCTTAATTCAGCATTTTGAATTTGTTTTTAGCATTTTGAATTCTGATCATCTCTATGTTTGAAATGTAAAAATGTGATTTGCTTGAAGCAATACTTTTTAAAGGATTGGCAGATGGTTTGTGTCTGGGAAGTCACATTCCTGAATACCTTAGCGGCTTGGACAACAATCAAGCCTAATTCTCATCAGCCATATAAAAAGAATAGACTGAATAACCGACTCTCTGGGGAAGTCTGCGTCAACATGCAGAATACTGCATCCATCATGCTGTTCCTACTGCATATGATAAGCTCCCCTCCTGACTGTGTAGATTGTCCCCTTGTGCCCTGAGTATCTGTTTTCATTTATATTTAATAGAACAAAGTGACTACTTCTGATTTCATTCCTAAAACTAGGGTAGTCTCTAATCGAACTAATAACACATGTTTTGACTCTTTAGACTGAATCTGATCTTATTTTAATTTGCCCTGCTATCCCATACTTTTCCTGTGTATCACTGATTACAGTTGATCATTCTATAGTAATACAATTATTATATTAATGTCTTTCTCCCCAACCAGACTGTAAGCTCTCTGAGGGCAGGATCATGACTCTTGCTCAATACATATCCTCAACATCTATTACAGTATCAGACAGATGTATTAAAATATAAGACACATAAAGAATAGAAAAGTGTAGATTCAAAAGTCAAATTTCACTGGCATAACAATTTTGCTTCCTCTAGGAAACATAAAAATGCTATGTCATGGCAGCAATGGAGAAGTGAGGGGGCAAAGAAAGAGATTTGACTGGAGACTTAAGCAAGGGTGAGACTTTTAAGATTTGTATATACAATGTTAATGGCCAATGTTTTCCCAACTATGTTCAATGAAATATTTGCTTTACAGGATATTCACAGATGGTATACAAAGTAATTTTTGATCATATAAATTTGAGAGATATTGGGTTAAACAAAGTGAAGGAAATTTATTTTTAGCAAGAAATTTCTCTTTTAACTTGAAGAAGTTCATTACAAATCTTTAAAATTATTATATAATGAAGAAACATCTAGTTTCTTTGGTTACAGTACCATTTGTTATGGAATATCTAGAATTCATATTCTTAGACAGATGCACTCTATAGTATAGCTATTGGCAATAGGAACTGTCATAGCCTGAATTGCATTCCCCCAAAATTCACATGTCGAAGCTCAAATTCCCAGTACCTCACAATGTGACTGTATTTGGAGATAGGGCTTTTAAAGATGTGATTATATTAAAATGGAGGTCATTAGGATGGGAACTAGTTCATTATGACTGATGTCCTTATTGGAAGGAGACATTAAGACACAGACCACACAGAGAGAGGGACAGCCAGGTGAGTACACAGCCAGAAGGCTGCTAACTACAAACCAAGAAGAGAGACCTCAGAAGAAACCAAATCTGCTGACACCTTGACCTGGGGCTGCTAGCCTCCAGAATTGTTGAGAAAATAAATTTCTGTTGTTTAAGCCATCTGATCTGTGATACTTTGTTATGGCAAAATACCATAGAAACTAATACAGGAACCATTAAGTGGTTTTAAGAAATCAAATGATAATGGTTATAGTATGAATGAAGGTGTCGAGAAGAAAAGATGAGGTGTGGAGGAGACAGAAAAATTAGAAAATCCAAAATAGTCATTGGAAAAGTGGTAGAAAAGTATAGCATTGAGAAATAATTTTAAAGTAATTTTGAAAGGATAGGCTAATGGATAGAGGGTAAATAAGGTGTGCATTTATGGCTTGTGAGCCCAGTGGATGAGAGTACCCCAGTGTGGTGAGTAATAAAGGAAGAAATTAGTTTGTAAGCAGGAAAACAATTGCATAAGTGGACCTTGAATTTGGGGAGAGAACAAATTTTAAAGGTATGAATATAATTATTTTTAATTTACAGGTGATAGTCAAAATCAGGAGAATTGAAAAGTTTACCTAGGGAGTGTGTGCAGGATAAGAGGAGGAAAAAGCCAAGAAAAGACACTAGAAAACACTAACACATTAGGCTACAGCTGAGGAGAAAGAAACAATAACAAAATTAGTCAGCAGTACAGTCCCAAGATAACAACTTACCAACAGAAACCGAGAGATGAGCAGTTTCTAGAAGGTGGGAGAAGTTAAACTGTACCAAGCAGTAATTATCAAAGAGCATCAGCAGCAGGAGAGAGATTGAAGATACGTAAGAGATACGTATGAGATATCATTTAACTCCAGAGAAAATGGCTTTTATCAAAAAGTCCCAAAACAACAAATGTTGGCGTGGATGCAGAGAGATAGGAACACTCATACACTGCTGGTGGGACTGCAAATTAGTACAACCTCTACGGAAAGTAATATGGAGATACCTCAAAAAACTAAAGGCAGAACTATGATTTGATCCAGCAATCCCACTTCTGGGCATCTACCCAAAGGAAAAAAAGTCATTCTATAATAAAGACATCTGCACTCAAATGTTTATAGCAGCACAATTCACAATTGCAAAGATGTGGAAACAACCCAAGTGCCCATTGATACATGAGTGGATTAATAAAATGTGTTATATGTATACCACGGTGATCTACTCAGCCACAAAAAACAATAGTGAACTAGCACCTCTTGTATTATCTTGGATGGAGCTGGAGCTCATTCTTTGAAGTAAAGTGTCACAAGAAAGGAAAAACAAGCACCACATGTACTCACCATCAAATTGGTACTAACTGATCAACTCTTACGTGCACACATGGAACTAACATATTCATCAGGTGCTGGGCAGGTGGGTGTGGGGTGGAGGGCATGGGTAAATTCACAACTAGTGGGTGCGGAGCACACTATCTGGGGCATGGGCCACACTCGTAGCTCTGGCTTGGGCAGTGCATAGGCAATATATGTAACTAAAATGTTTGTACTCCCATAATATTCTGAAATTTAAAAAAAATTTAAAAAAAAAGAAAAATTATTTCAAATTAAATTAAAAAAAATAAGAGACTGTAAAAACGATGAAGCAAGGTTGAGGGAGAGGTGAGAGGGAATAAAGTCAAGAAGATAGATGGGGCGGGCGTTTGCTCTAAACCCTTTGTAGAAGGAAGGAATTATGATACATATATATTGGTAGGTGAGGAGTGGTATAAAATCTGGAACTACACATTTGATGACTTTAAGTTTCTCAAGGAAATAAAAGACGAGAGAGGTGGAGAGTAGTGGAGAGTTCTATAGGGGCCATGAAAAAAGTGGTGACTTTTAAAAATAATTGCCCAAAAGAATGGAGGAAAGACTTAGGCCAAGTCAAATAAAAGTTGACTGGTGATTCTGGGTCTCAAGTATGAATATAAACTATGGTTCTTATTGGTGCCATCATTTCACATTTGTTTTCTGATTTTCTCTATTAGTGTTCTATTAGTCAATTTGGTGTGTGAGCTGAGAAGGAAGATTCAGGAAATAATCTCTGGTTGGTATTTAATAGATGGCTTACACAGAAGGATAAACAGTGAGGTACTTGAGGACACCGATGAGAGAACAGTTTCTATTACTGGATATGTGACACCCCTCTCAAAAGTAACCTCCCTCATCTCTGAAGTCTCAGAGTAGTTTCTGTAATGTATTATAGCTGTTGCAATACTTGTTTTCTGTCTCATTATCCTATGAGCTCTTTGAGGACCATATTTCTAACGTAAAATTTGAACAATATGCGTAAGTGCCCTGGTGCACTATATCTAAAAAGTTTTTTATAATCATTGATTAATAAATATTGTTGAAGTGTTGTAGCATAACACTACCAAACACAGTATAGCCAAGGATCTTTAATGTCTTTGTTATGTTTAATCTTTCTACATTCTATTTTTTAAAGATGGATTTAAAAACAAAGGACAATTTTTACAAATCATATTATTCTAAGGACTTTCATAGTTCTCTAAGTTTAAAGAATTAGCTATTTAAAAACATTCCCCTTTTTTCCTGATATTCGGGGTAATTTCCTTCTAATTGCTAGCTTGGTGAAGTAGATTAAGGAAGCTATTATTGGTGTATATGTTACTAGAGTGATAATTGAATACCTGTGGGTGAGAATTAAGTAGGGAATGTCAAAGTATGTTCAAAAGAGTTGTATTAAATGCAAAACAGGAAAATGCTGAGCACCTTGCTAGTAATCACTTCATTACTTTATACCAGATGGCTTTTTAAAGTTAATTTCAGCTGGTCAATGCTGCTAACTTGTCAGAAAAATAAGTTGATAAGGATTAAAATCTACTGATGAAATTTGATGAAAGAAATAATTTGGTGCCCCACTGACAGCTCAAACCAATGTGTTTCACGTTAACGAAAGATTGGACAAATGCTTGATTTTTGAATATTCATTTTGAACAATGAAATTGAAATAATGTAAAATCTTCATGAAGTCTGTGCTGGCATTCTAATTCAATATTCCATCTTTCTGAAAATTGTCATGATTGAGAAGGGGAGGCAGAATGATGGGATTCCATGTCAAATTTGTCTTGGATATTTTTCTAAGTGGGTTTTTAAAACACACATAAAATGATTTTAGGAGTTTGAATTCTATGTATAAAATGCAAATCTGAAAATACGTTACAGTAAGCATCAGTGGACTTACACTCATGTCCAATGTCCTAGCTAAGTTGAGTGTCTGAGACACAGTGGGGCTGCCTCTAACTCAACACTTAGTTGCCTGATAGTGCTGACTTTTTAAAGCTCAAATTTTGGCCTCTCAGCTAAGGGTCCAGGAGCAACTTACGCACCTAGCAAGTCATTAACTTGACAGCTTCTTGCCAATGAAAGATTTGAAATTCTCAACTTAGAATTGTATTTCTCAATTTTATGTCTCTATTTAGAAATTTACTTGTTTATGCATTCATTCATTTATTTACATTTATTGGCCAATATCTGTAGAGTTGCATGCCTTTCTTCACTTCTATAAATAATTTTGATTCCATGATGCCTAAGGAAGAGTCTGGTAAATGCTTGTTTTTGCTCTGCAGCTATTTTGCCACAAGATGGTGCTATAACTCTTTGAAAGTAAAAAAAAAAAAATCCCAAAGGGTTCGTATTTTATTTCAATACGTATAAAAACAATACAAAGCATGAGTACAGCACACTTTTGTCTCGCAAGTTAATTTATCTACATCTTTAATAACTTCAGAAATTTTCCATTGCAAATAATTTTTTCTTAAATGACTATAAATCCTAAGGATTGAAATCATTCTGTAAGAATGATTATGTTGACATAGCAATAATCACAGCTGATATTATCTATGCCCTTGTTTTGTACCATATACTGTGCTAGGTGTTTTACATGTATCGATCCAATGCTCACTACACTGTCATTACTTAGGTACAATCATTGTTACCCTTTTTACAGATGAGAAGATCAAGGCTTAGATTAGCACAGGCACTTGTTCAAAGTTAGAAGTATTAGAACAGGGATTATCTTGCCTTTTAAGATTGCGTCCTATGCTAGGTTTTATGTTTGAATTAGAGCTGTGTCTTATAAGTTAATATTACAATAATCTCCAGTGTGTACATTTTACAAAAACAAAATTTTCAGAGTCCTTCTCTGAAGATTCTAATTTAGCCGGTCTGGGACATGGCCAGGTAAACTATATTTTGAACAAATGCCCCTTGAGGTTCTTAACTACAAACAAGCTTAAAAACTATTGACTTAGTGTTGCCTTTAAGTTTAACTGATCTACTTATTGCCTATTTCCATAACTGTACCTTTTAAGTCAAGTTTTAAAAATCAAAATTGCAAAATCAAAATAATGTGAATTCAAGCTCTTCAATACCATATGACACATCAAATTTTAAGCATTGAGGTAAGTAATGTATTGTAGAAAAGGTGATATGCTCATGTATTTTGTGCTGTATTATAAAAATAGACCAGTGAAATTTATACTATACAATGTAATCAAATCAAATACAAAAAACATTAACAAAATTAACATTATCAGTACTTAAAATATCTAATGAGCATTTTAATGACATATAACAATTCAAATGTTGTACAGCAATAGTGATTTAGTAAAATATCTTATAAAATAACTAATCCTAACTCTTATAAAGAATGTAATAATTTTTCCCACTGATTTTGTAACTCTGAAGCAAAAAATGAACAAAGTATCAAAATCAAGTGACAATAGCTAGGAGAACATTTTCCTTTAGGGCTAAAATGTTTATAGTGCCATGTATGTTTAGATCTTTCTCCTCTTAGATAATGTGTATCAATAATATCTTTTCTTTTGTTGCGATAAATTTCTTGCCCTCTTTTTAAGGTAAGGATACCTAGATTCATCACATGTGACCTAAGTTCACAGTGACAGAACTGGATCAGAACCCAGGGCTCATGGTTCCCAGAGCAGTGGTCCATCAGAAATACCCAAAGGACTGGCAGGATTGACCCTCTATAAAAAACGAATCTTTCCATCAATCAATTAACCTAGTAAACACATTTGAAAATAAGCTTCAGGCTCAACTGAGAAGATTTCTTCATAAAGCAATCTTTCAATAGAAAGATGACACCAAGAATTGTGTCCACAAAAATTGAGAGGTTAGTGAAGGAAATGACCAAAAAAGATTTAAAGCTGAAAAACTAGACTGAAAAACTAAAACTTTAAACTAAACTATGGTATAAATTAGGTTAATTTTTACTGTAATTAGACTAAATATTTTGAGGCATTCTCATTGGCATCCTCAAGTAAATGGTAACATTATACTTTTGCATACGAAATGATGACTGTTTACAGTTTTTGCATGGTTTGAGAAGTTCATGAAATTCTTTGGCTTTGATAAAACCTACAAAGACAAAGGCCTAATATTAAAAATTTGCTTTCTAACGCCTAGTTGGAACCAGCTGGGTTATCAATGTGGAGGTGGTCAATTCCTTACTGTGTTTGGTCGTTCTCCACGTCACTGTTTTAACAGACTTTAAACTCTTTGATTAGTTAATATTACAGTACTTCTGATGCTACCTGTAATTTCTGCTCCTTTCATACCAATTTGACAAGTGATATTTGCTATAAAAGAAAGGTAAAAAGTATTTTTTAAAACTCTCTTGGTTGCTTTACCAAGGAATGCCAGTAGGTGGCACTAACTGACCAAACTCCTAAATCACTAGAAAAATCTAAATTCGGAAATCACCAACACTAATGGAGATTCTGTAATGGGAGATATTAATACTGTAGTAGGATTGAGACTCGGTTTCTACGCATTTTTTAATTGCCTTAAACTTCATTTTTAGAACTTTGTGCTCTATTAAGAGTTTATTCCAAAATTGATTCTTTGAATTACTTTTTCCATTTATCTTTTAGAACTCCAAATGAGAACTATTTATCATGGAATAATATATTTAATAATACAAATGCCATTTACCATTAACATTATTATGGATAATAATAAACATCAAAATACTTCCCATTTTTATGTGGCTATTTCTATCCATGGAAGTGATTTTTGAATAGAGAAATTTGATCAAAGGAGTCATTGTGAATTCTGGAATGAAATAAGGGAAGAAATCACATCTCTGACTTTGTCCACTGCTCTGATCTCCTCCCCCTTGCTCGCTTTGCTCTGGCCACACTGGCTTTCTTCCAAGTTTCCTAACATCCTGGGGACGCTCTCCTTGAGGTTTTGTTCTTGCTGTTTCTTCTGAGTGAAAAACTCTACTTTGAGATATGTTTTGGCAAACCTTACCTTCTCTGCATGGCCTGACCATTCTAATACTGCAGTTATCTTCCCCAACACCCCCTCCCACCACTCCTCATTCCTCTCACCTTTCTCTACCTTTTCCTTTTTACATAGCACTTGCCACCTCCTAACATATCACCTAGTTTAATTATTTATTCTATTAATTATTTATCGTCTGGCTGCACCTATTAGAATGTAAGCTCCATAAGACAGGGCTCTTTGTTTTCCTCACTAGCAGATGAAAAGGAGCCCATGTGTAATAGGCACTCAATCATATCCGTTGAATTTATTTGACTTGAAATCAGTCAGCAACTATATATTGTGCACCTAGAATGATGTGACTCGCTCTGATACAGAGGGGGAAAAAAACACACCAAGATGTTATTTCCTCCTACTGAATTACAGTAGAGTTAATTTCTTCAAATTTGTGACTTGAATTATACATATCTGTTCTCGAAATTTGATGTGGCTTGAATGAAGTCAGTATAGATCTTCAGTTATATGATATTTCACACAGGTCCCCTTAATCGTAACACATACATGTAGTTTACACTTTATACACGTGCATCTATTAATATTTTCTTGGTAAGACTAGTGAGGAAAGAAGCTACCAGTAAGAGGAAAAGAAGTTCCAAAGGCGATGCCTCTCAGGAGTTAGAACTAACAGCTGCACAAATAGAAAAATATTCATCTTGCTGCCCTGTTGAATCCCCATTAAGAAAATATAACCTTAACGTATTTACACAAGGCAGTGAACTTTAAAAGATTTTTATTCTTGTCTAGGATTGTAAAAAAAAAGGAGATTTCAATTGGAAGGAAAGTTTCCACATTATCAAATAGGCTGTTATTTCAATATTGGAAAATTGCAGGTACAGGTATAACCAGATAGAGAATATGAGGCTGCTAAATATTAAACTTCTGAGATGCTACACTCAAGAAGGATTTTTAATAGTATTATTCAAAAGAGCCAGGACAGATGTGCTGCCCAGGGAAGAGTACATTCATAACTCAGGCCTGAAACTAGATCCTGCTGAAAAGACTGCATTAAGAACTTCTTTGCACTTCCACTTGGTATGTTTTCATAGGCCCCTATGACGAAAATAGAGAATGAGAGAAGCTGGAGAGAAATATAAATTGAAATTAAATATGGAGCAACTAGGGTTACGCCGACCCTCCTTAACAGGAGAGCATATAGAATCTGCATTTAAAGAGAAATTTGAACTATGCTGTTAAGGAGATCATTACCTACAAATGGCAACAAGGTACAAACAGCAACATGATACAACAGTCTGAAAATGGAAACCAACCAAATTCCCAGCCCCTATGCTACACAATACTGAGACAAAATGTACTTTTATGTCACTGTGTTAAACAGTACTAAGGACAAGTAAACCAACTTAGCTACTTGATCCAGGAAATATTTACCCCTAAGGAATAACCCTGAACAAATTAAAATATAGTCATGCTCCACATAATGACATTTTGGTCAATGATGGATCACATATGAAAGTAGTCCCTTATGATTATTGTATTCTTACTGCACCTTTTCTATGTTTAGATATGTTCAGATACACAAGTACTTACCATTGTGTTACAATTGCCTTAGTATTCAGTACAGTAACATGCAGTTCAGGTCTGCAGCCTAGGAGCAATATGCTGTATCATGTAACCTAGGTGTACAATAGGCTATATATACCGTCTAGGTTTGTGTAAGTGCACTCTATGATGATTGCACAATGACAAAATCACCTAATGATGCATTTCTCAGAACATACTCTTCTTGTTAAGTGCCATATGGCTATACCTTAATTATCAAGACAAAAGTGTTTGTTCATCAAACTCATTTCAAGATCCCTGCCTAGGTGTACCCACTCACCCAAAGTTATGCCATTAACTCGGCTTAGTTCCAACCAGTTCCCCACCTCGCAACACCCACTTTAAAATCACTTAGCACTTTCCCTCTGCTAAGCATCTAAAACTTGTAATAAGCAAAAGAGATTGCTGTGTTTTCTTTCAGTGATTTTGCTGAACACTGTCAGGCCCAGTTAGATATTATCTAATTCCTAGGAATATGTGTTTTTGTTTAGCTTGCTAATGTTGAGGCTCAGAAAATGATACCCCGAAGTGTGGTACTTTGGAAGGCCTCAGCAGCGAAGTCTCTTTCTGACCTCCTCCTGCCCATCTTCTTCTTCCCCAAGGTGGGTCGTAGAACCTAGAACCTCTCTTGCCACAAAGCAAGCCATAAAACCTAGAAAGGTCATTCTCTGCCTTCTCCCTTCTTCCTTGAAGACCCTCATTCCAAAGGGGTCCTGACCCATTCTCAGGAAGTTAGGAAGTTACACTACACAGAGAGGCAGAGAAGAATCTGAACAGACAGGCCTCGCTGGGTTCCACTCCTCAGTCTCTAACCACTGGATCACACCCTCTTGTCCAATCCCATTTCTATATGGCTGTCCATTCTTCACAGAACCTAAGCACAGAAACGGACAGTTTTTCCTGGGTCTCTGCGTCTTCCTTTCTGAAGGCTCTTACGTCCCCTAAAACTTTGAATAAATAAATTTATGCTTTTCTCTTATTAACCTGTCTTTTGTTATAGGAGTGTCAGCTGTGACCCTTAGGATGGGTGGGGAAAGGTATCACACCTTTTCACCCTTAAACTATTTTACTATCAATTTAGATAATTTACAGCTCTGGAAGGATAGTCATTAACTGGTAAGTTCAAATGATTCTTTTCTTATAGCAATGCAGTTTTGCTGCCCTGCAGGATATTAACTAGGTTTGTGTCTAAATTAGTAATCTTATTGTGGGGGAGGAAAAATCTTTTTCCCTCTACCTTCCCAAGTTCAATGACTGGGGCCCACAGCTCAAACTGTTAAAAGGTAGATTAACAGGAGAAAAACAAAGTTTTAATTAGGTACATGTGCAATGGAGTCATGCACACGCACAAATGAGACTCAAACAGGCAGCCAGGTGAATGAGGCTTATAAACCATTGTAGGTTGAAAGAAGGAAAAGAACTTTGTGGCTTCTGGACTGGGAAGGCAAGTGATGGGAAGGTAAGCGGGGGAGTGGAGAATGTAGGGCAGGTAAGGGTTGTCTTGTCATGCGGATAGGAGTTATCATTTATGAATGTAAATTTCCACTATAAAAGGGAAAATTTATTCCCTATTTTTAGGCAGTTAGGGATTGGTAAAGAGAGCTTTTCCTCCATCTGCTGGCTCCCAATTATTTTTAGCTCAAAATAATCTACATGCCAAAGAG
>RJWJ010046817.1:0-11208 GCA_004363605.1 Indri indri
AGGCCCACCTTAAAGTCCAGGCTGCTCACATCCCTATTCAGGCCTGACTGGCGGGACAGGTTCTCATCATGTGACACCACCACCACTCCATCCCTTGTCAGCTGGCAGTCTAGCTCTAGGAGGTCAGCTCGCTGGGTCATGGAGCTATGGGAGCAAAGGTCAGTGGGGAGCAGTCGGGGGGAGGCGGGGGTACAGGTTGGGGATACTGGGATTGGCCAGACTGCATGTTGGTGGGGAGGTATGTAGGGGAACGGGGGAGGGGTGCAGACTTCACTGTGGGATGTGCAGGCAGACCTCCAGGGTGCTCCAGTCATAGGACCCCTTGGTATGATGCAGTGCACAACCAGCACAACCTTACATGGTGACTCGGCTGGGGGCAGGTGCACTCACTTCTCCATGGCCTCCATGGTGTGCTCCAGCCGTTCTCCAGATCCTGTGTGGGAGAGCTGGGATGGGTCCCCGGGGCCTCGACTGGCCTAGTCACCTTCCTCTCACTGGTCTCCCTCCTGCTTCCTCTTCCCAGTTACTGCTGGTTGAGCCAGACTCTCCATCCCTGTCCATCCCCTGCCCTGCCACCTTGCTCTCCTTCTGCTTTGGTCCTTGCCCTGTTTCTGGCATCCCGCCCACGGACTAACCCTTCTTTGCTGTCCACCTTGGCGCCTGTCTTGCCATCCTCACTCCACCCCATCCCTGCCAGCTCCTCCCTTCCCTCCCCTACCCAGCTCACCTCCTCGGTGGGCGCCCAGGCGGACACGATAGGCTGGAGCCCAGGGCGTGTGCAGCAGGCGAGGCCGGCGCAGGAAGAAGATGGACAGCATGACATAGCTGCCCAGGGCGGGCAGGGCGTAGTACAACAGGGGACTCATGGCCACACTCCCGTGGCTCCTGCAGCCACAAGCTCAGCCGTCTCTAAGGAGGACTGTGCTGCCTTGCAGCCTGCCTAGCCGGTGTGGGCTGGCTCTTGTACTGGCCACCGCCACACCCCTGGGACCTGCTGAGCCTGCTGCTGGAGCGAAGCCAGGCTGCAGGGCTCAGCTGGAGCCAGGGTGGAAGCAGAACA
This sequence comes from Indri indri, assembly GCA_004363605.1. Classification (NCBI taxonomy): domain Eukaryota; kingdom Metazoa; phylum Chordata; class Mammalia; order Primates; family Indriidae; genus Indri; species Indri indri. The sequence continues at coordinate 1,061 of RJWJ010046817.1, forward strand.
GGCAGGCAGCCCCGGCCCTCACACTTCCAAGGCCCTTCGCAGACCCCAGAACCCCTCCATCCTTGGCCACATGGCAGGAATAAAGTCTTCCCCCCAACCATGTCTGTTGTGGCCTTCCCCACACCCACTAGTGCTTGTGGCCAGGGTATACAACACACCCACCCCTTGCCATTCCAGAGAATCTGGGGGTGTGTAGGGTGCCCCTGAGTCACCCCCAAATCACCCCCAGCCAGTCAGACAGGAAGCCGTAAGAGAGGGGAGAGGACAGTGACTAAGGGGAAAACTGACCCCACCCCACTCTTTCCAGGAGTCTGGAGCTCCTTTCACCTCCATCCTCTGCCCTGGCCAGCTGGGAGCCAAAGGGCACCAGGGTCACCTACAGCCACAGCTGGGCAGAAGCTGGGCTGCAGTCAGTCCTCAGAGCAGCAATGGTTAGGGTCGGGGCATCGGCAAACACAGACAGAGCCAGGACCATCCGTACACACATCTCTATATTTATATATTAGATACAGGCACAGGGAGGTGGGCAGGGGGCACCGGGCGCTCCACGTACCCCCAGCTTCACTTCCGCTCACCCACACACAGAAGCAGCAAGGGTGTTAAATGTGGCAGCTTTGAGGGGAGGGGGTTTGGGCCTGGCCCTACTCCTCAGGGATACTAGCCCTTGAGACTTAGGAATGTTCCTTCAGGGAAACGAGGTGGGTTTTAATGAGATGAGTGGGGCAGGGCTTGCCCTGAGTCCTCACTCAGTGCCCCCACCCCCACAGTGGGTCCTGGGGCAGCCAGAGCCCTTCCATTCCAGAGCTACCAGACTGGGATAGCCGGGGTAGGTGACGGCAGAGCAGCAGAGGGAGATTCGCTTTGGGGCCACTTGAGCCCTCAGGCCCCAGCGGAAGCGGGGTGAGGGACACTTTGGCCCGCCTGAAGCAGGAGGCCTAAGCAAAGGGAGAAGAAGGTGGCCAGGCCCACCCTCTGAGCCGGCCTGGGCTGCTGGGGTCTGGGCTGGGCACAGTGTCCATTTCTAACAGTCTGGCGGGAGAGGGGCAGGCAGGAGGCAGGACCTAAAGGAAAAGACAGGCAGGGAAGGAATCGTTAGTACTCATGACAGGACCTGATAGAGCCCTGACCTCAATGTCCCTCATTTCGTCCTCGCAGTTGGATAAGGTGCATCTCAGTTTCCTTATCTGTAAATGAGATAATTACATATTTTATATATTTTATATGTTCAGATATATTTTTAGAGATGGGGTCTTGCTTTGTTGCCCAGGCTGGAGTGCAGTAACATCATCATAGCTCACTGCAGCCTCGAACTCCTGGGCTCAAGTGATCCTCCTGCCTCAGCCTCCCAATTAGCTGGGACTATAGGTGTGTACCACCATGCCTAGCTAATTTTTTAATTTTTTTGTAGAAATGGGGTCTTGCTATGTTGCCCAGACCAGTCTTGAACTCCTGGCCTCAAGTGATCCTCCCACCTCGGCCTCCCAAAGTGTTGGGATTACAGGCATGAGCCGCTGTGGCCAGCCAGTGGAGATAACAATAGTACCTATCTCAAGGTAGTGCTATAAGGATTAAAGGAATCAATACATGTAAACCTATTAGAACAGTGTTTAGAGTTCTCTCACTGCTTGCTCTCCTTATTAGAACTGTCTCCAGGAAACGGTGATGCAGAGAGGTGAGGTGTCTTGCACAATATCACACGGTGCTTAATGAGTGGCAGACCTGGGTTTGAGCCCAGGTGTGTCTGCCTTCTTGCTAACAGACCACAGCTGGCCAAAGACAGGAAAAGACTGTAGGAGGGAAGTAGGGCAATGTGGGTGGGGGTAGGCCCAGTGGGGTCCCCCACAGCTGTGTGAACTGCCGACTCGAGCAGCAGGTGTGCGAGGGCTTGGCATCTGGGTCAGGGTGGATGCTGCTGGGCTCCTCCCAAAGAAATCACAGCCCCACCTGCCTCTCTGCCCACACTGGGAGAGCCGAAGCCTGGTGCCTCAGATGGGTGACAGGCGCCCTCAGTGACCTCTGGAGGTCTGGAACGGCTACAGGGGCTGGAGGATGCAGGGTGTTGACAGGTGGGAGATATTTGGGGTTGGAGGACTCGGTGGGCCACAAGTCGGGGCCTGGGCAAGCCCTGGGCACTTCTGCTGCTATCATACACAAGGGCCACAGGTGCAGCTCAAGTCTGTGACTGTGTGGAGGCATGTTAGGCACCCTGGTGTCAGGTGAGCATGTGTGTGGGCAGTGGGAACACTCACCAGGCCCAGGGGGCAGGGCCGTCCATCCAGGTTAGGGGGCCTCCAGCACCCCAGGCTGGAAGCGGGCCGTCTCCTGGAAGATGAGCTCCTTCAGCCGCTCCTTGGGTAGATCATCCAGCTCCATGTCGAAGGTGAAGGGCTCCTCAGCGACTGGCTGGGGTGGCAAAGACAGTGAGGCTCAGGGCAGGTGCTGGGGGAGGCCTGATCTCCCGCCGGCCCTGCTGCTGGGGGCTGGCCCACCTCATCTGTCGGGTCGTAGTACTGCTCTAGGTAGGGGTGAGCCAGCGCTTCCTCCACTGTGATCCGTTTGTTGGGGTTAAAGGTTAACATCCGGTCCAGCAGGTCAAGGGCTAGGGAAGGACAGGAGTCAAGGTCAAAGGGAAGGCCGGAGGAGTTCCTAGAAGCATTGCTTTGCTGCTCTGTGCCCAGGGGCCTGTCTCCTCAGGCGGGCTGCCGGGCTCATGCACCCTTCTCTGCACCCAGACTTTAGGCCGTACCAGCCCCCTTGTCTCTCTCACCTTTGGAGTCCGACTTGGGAAACAGTTTGGCCCAGGCCACCTTGGTCTTGGAGGGCAGAGACTGTAGGTAGTTTCGGGCCTTCATGTTGATGATGCAATTGAGGTCCTCCTGGGATGGGGAGCCCAGGATGCCTGCAGATAAGGAGGTGACTTGGTGAAAGATCTCCTCCTTCTGGGACTAGGACAGGCAAGGAGGCAGGAACAAGAGCTCCCAGCTCAGCAACTCACTCCTGTCCCTCACAGGGTCACCTCCAGGCCACTTGTGTGCTGGTGAAGAGCGAGGGGCTGGATTCAGGCAGACCTAGCTCAAACCCTGGCTCTACTGCGTCCTTAGGTGGGGGCTTAGCCTTGCTTTTCCCATCTATCAAATGGGGATATGATCTATACCTCACTGAAATACTGTGAGATGCTTGAGGGGCCCCAGTGGTGGTGTCCCTCACTCTGACACTCAAGAAATCTCACCTCAGATAAGCTAATACCTGCCCCTCAGCTGACCAGGCGCCCTTACCCAGAATGTGGTTGAGCTGATCTAGGTAGTGCTTGCCGGGGAAGATGGGCCGGTTGGAGAGCATCTCAGCCAGGATGCAGCCCACAGACCAGATGTCGATGGACTTGGTGTAGCCCTGGGGAGAAGGAGAAAGTGGTGGGCTCCTGGGCAAGCCTCAACAGGGTCCTATTGTCTGGGCTAAGCCACCAGCTCCAAACTAGATCCAACAGCAGCCAGACAGACAGAGGGCAGAGGCCTGGAGGACCCAATGCTCAGCTTTCCTCCAGAGCCCAAGTGCCAGAGGAAAGTGACAAGGCCCACAGGGTGGACATCCAGTGCCATGGGGGTCAGTACCTGGCTCACAGGTGGCTCCAGAGCTTCCTGGGACCTGGCCCCTTCCCTTCAGGGCGGGGGAGCTCTCCTACCTTGGAGTTCAGCATGATCTCTGGGGCACGGTACCAGCGTGTGGCCACGTATTCCGTCAGAAAGCCAGTGTGGTCGTGCTCAGGGTCAGCAATCCGGGCCAGGCCGAAATCACAGATCTGGAATCAGATCCGGGCTGCTGAGCTCTGGGCTCAAGGCTTCCACAGCCCAGGTGGTCACACTGCCTTGCTTTTGCCCACACTGTTCCCCTTGCTTGTGATGTGCTCCTGCCCGAGGCTCCTACTGGTCACCTGGAAGCCCCAGACCCTAGAGGAAGAGGGGACAGGTGCCCAACCTCTGACCTTAAGGTCGCAGGTGGTGTTAATGAGCAGGTTGGAGGGCTTTAGATCCCGGTGGAGCACGTTGGCTGAGTGGATATACTTGAGGCCCCGCAGGATCTGGTAGAGGAAGTAGCAGATGTGGTCGTTGCTCAGGTGCTGGCTTTTGAGCAACTTATACAGGTCTGTCTCCATCAGGTCCTGCACAATGTAGCTGAGCATGGCTCCGGAGACCCCCGGACAGGGGGCAGCAGGAGACACTTAGTTAAGGAAAATAGGCCCTGGTGACTAGCCTGCATGTCCCCTCCAGCCCCTTGGACATAACGATCTGCCAACCCATGTCCTGAGCTGGGCAGGGGCCACATGCAGCACCAGGGCTCAGGGCCTCTGTTGCATCTCAGCTGAGGCACTGTACTCTCCTCAGCAAAGGACTTCATTCTGTGGCCTCAGTTTCCCTACTGGAGAGATGGGGTAATAATAAACCTTGGGAGGCAGGAGAACTTCACAGTTAAGAGCAGAGCTCAGGAGTTAACCCAATGATGTCTGAAATCCCCAGTCTACTACTCACTGGCTTTATGATCTCGACCTGTCTGTGCCTTGACTTCCTCATCTGGAAAGTAGGGAAAATAATTGTTCTGTAGAGGGTGGTTGTGAAGACTAGATGAGGTGACCCACATTAAGCTGCCCAGCCCAGTGCTTGGCACCCTGTGAGTGCTCAGCAAACATGAACTATTATTGCTAATATGAGTGCCTGAGTCACATGGCTGTTGAGGGACTTAAATGAGATAATGCACGAACACCATCTGGCATGCAATGTTTGCTTAAAAATAAAATGCCTGCCTTATGGGAATGGTTTGTGCAAGAAAAATGAGGAGACACTCCCAACGGCACACTCCTACTCAAGGAAGAATGCTTGGCCATACATCAGGAGATAGAGGAGTAAGTGTCTTTTCATATTTGAAGATAAAGCAAAGATTAAACATAAATAAATAAATAAATGCCATTTGGCTTGTCTCTGGAAGAATAAGTCAGGACTGTCTTTTAGAGTCAGCCTTAAAAGGGTCTTCAGGGAACATCTTGACCAACGCTGCTATTTTATAGATGGGGAGGCCCAGCGAGAATGCAGTGACTTGCTTAAGGTCACACGGCCAGCTGGGGGTGACTATGGAGATTTTCTGTGCAGTTTGTGGTGGGGGCTGCAGACTCTGTAGTACCAATCCCTTCTCTTGGGTGGAGGACTGGGACTGGCAGCAGTGGGCAGGATAGGGAAGAGATGATGGGTGTTACAAGGTTCCAACAACAGAGCCAGGCAGGAAGTGGACAACAAACTAGGAAAGCAATATTGAGGGAGGGCAGTAAAGGCTAGGCTGTCCCTCCCTGGGCAAGGTTCAAGTCTATAGGTGATTAGGTAGGGCTCTGAGTGGGAAGTCCCAGAGAAAGGACAAATTCCCATCTGGGGGAGGGGAACAGGCAGCAACAGAAACACTTGATTTTAGGCTTCTAGGCCTCAGTTTCCTCATCTTTGAAATGGAACTGATGAGGCCATCTCATAGGGCAGCTGGGAGGTAGAATAAGAAATGTCAAAGCACTTGGCACACATGGCACCTGACACATAGGAGGCCCTCAAGAAAAGGCAGTTTTCTTTTTCCCCGCCTTCTTTCTAGTCTGGGGACCCAGAGAGGAAAGAATCATCAGTTTGTTAAGCAAGAACTGGTTGTGGACAGAAACTGGATCATGTCACAGAACTACAGATGTCAGAAGACAAAGCTCCCATAGAGACCATCTTGCCCAGCCCCCCCACTGAGGCCGGGAGCATAGGACCGACTTGTCCAAGGTCATTCTGCCTGGCTGCAGCAGGCCAGGATCCACCTGAGACCTCCAAGCCCTGTTATACTCTGTGGGCTCTCCTCAGCTGGAAAGTTTGTTTTACTGGGTTTGTTTTGGAGGGTGGCGGGGAAGATGGAAACAGAAAGAAAGCCAGTGTTCCCCAGCCCAGCTCTGAAGCTGTGCCTGGCCAGCCATCTGGCCAAGGTGAAGGATACACATCCCGCATGGCCTCCAGGGTGGGCGCTCGCAGAATGTCTCGGATGCCAATGACATTCTCATGACGGAACCGCAGCAAGATCTGGATCTCTCGTAGCGTGCGCTGGCAGTATGTCTGATGCTCGAAGGGGCTGATCTTCTTGATGGCCACTCGAGTCTTGCGCACGTGGTCATAAGCTGAGCTGAGAGGGCCAGAGAAATGCTGCTGGTGTGGCCTTACAGAGGGGGAGTCCAGGCCTGGTGGCCCCACCCAGGCCTTGGCAGGGAGGGGAGGGAGCAGGAGAAAGCTCTGGCCAAGTCATAAACAATGCTGGTTCCTTCCTGCTGTGAAGGCCTGGGATCTCCAGGGAGAAAGCTGGGGACCAGCCAGGCAGCCCTTCGGTGACTTCATAAACAGAGGAAGAGTCGGACCGCTCACTGACTTCCCCTCTCCTCAATCCCCTTCCATTCTAGTTGCCCTGACCCCTCCCCTGCCCTGCCCAGGAAGGGCTCCTTCAACCCAAGACTGGCCCAGCGGGTGGAGATGAGTGGATGAGGATGAAGCAAATGCTGAGAGGAGGCATTCGTAGGAGGGATGGAGAGAATGGATAAGGTGGGGGGTGGTCCTCGGTGTGAGGGGCCTGGGCAGTGGGCTGTCCCAGAGGAGCAGAGGCCCAGAGCACATGGAGGAGCCAGGAGAACTCACAGACCCCTCCCAGAAGATGCAGGGAGGCACTCCTGCCCCCTCATCCCTTACTGGGCCCCTCCCAAGGGACCCAAAGCCCTGCCCCATCCTGAGCTCTGCTGTTCTCTCCCCAACTCCCTGGCGCAGCCTCGCTGGGGGAATTCAAGACACTCTCTTCCCCAAAAAGGGTCCCTCACCCACCCTTCCCTAAGGACATCACATCCCTGAGGATACTTATTCTCTGTGCCTCACCCCTTGTCTCCAGGGTCCCCGAGGCCCCCACAGCTCCCCCATGTCCACTTAGATGCCCCGCCTTTCATTATAGAAGGGTCGGTTCAAAGCCTCCAAGCCCCCTCCCCCAGGAAGCACTCAAAGGTCCCCTCCCTGGGACGCTCCCAAGCCTCCAGAGTCCTCTGCCTCTTCAGATGTTCCGAGTCTCCACGTCCCAGAAAGCTCTCAGGACCTCTCCCCTCCCTCGATCTCGAAGCCCACTCCCCCTAAGTCGCCCCCTCCCCTGGAACGCCCCCTCACCTGACCATGCCGTACGCGCCCTCGCCGATGTACTGCAGCTGCGTGTAGCGCGGGCCCACGTCGAACGGCTGCCCCTTCACTATCTCCACTTCCCCCGGGACCCCCGGGCCGACCCCATCGGCTCCCCGGGGCTCCCCGCCCCCGCCCCCCTGAGCCGCCGTCGCCGCCGCCATCTCCACTCCTCCCCTCCCGCCCGCCTCCCCCGGCGGCCCCGCCCGAGGCCCCGCCCCTTCCCGCCCGCCCTGTCACTCGCGGGGCCGCGCGCGCCAGGCCCCGCCCCCGCCCCGCCCCCGCGAGCCCGCGGTCGCCACGTGATCTGGCCCGAGCGCGCCCGGCGTTCCCGCCGCCGGTGCCGCGGTCCTCGGCCCGGGCCCCTCCTCCACCAGTAGCCGCGAGGCTCCGCAGGGCCGTTTTAGGGGCCTCGAAGGCGAAGCAGCGGCTCGGTCCGGCCGGCGACTTACCCCGGGCCGCCCAGAGAACGCGTACTGGAGCCGGACCAGAGCCGCGGCCCTAGGTCACCCTAGGTCAAATTTTTTTGGAATGAATGAATCAGGTTTTACAGATGGAGAATCTGGGAGTGGGGTTAACTAACTTGGGTAAGGTCACTGTAACAATGACAGCGGAGACTCAAAGTGATGTCTTCTGAAGCAGAGGCAGTAATTCCATGCTGTCGCAGGTCATAGACTGTGAAAACTGGAGGAGGGGCCCTCGGACTGTCCGGTCCATTCCTCTCATTTCACAGTGAAGATGCGAGCTGGAAGCCTCACAAAAACACACAGCTCCTAGGCTTCAGTAAGTAATCGCGGTGTTTTTTCCCCCTGAGAAGCTGGGGTTAGGTCCTTGTATGCATTACAGATCAAGAGACAAAATGGAACGGTAATTATGATCCTGAAATTGCTCATGATTACACCCACAGCCAGGCATTCTAAGTCAGATTACTGAGACTGAGTTGCTGGTTCCCAACAGTCCATAGGTCAGTGAAGGTTCAAGAGGTGTTCATTAGATCAATGATTTTTTTTAGTTATCCATTTGACAAACCACTGAATGGCACCGTGTACAAAGCTCTGACCTAGGCACTGTGGCTGAAGACAGGGTATTACAGAGTATGAATTCGTGGTTAAGAGCAAGAACTCTCTGGAGCCAGAGTGCCTGGTTGAGAATCTCATCTTTGCCACTTATTGGCTGTGTTACCCTGGGCAAATGACCTACTGGCCTCTCGTGGAGGTTCTAATCTATTGAAGAGACAAGATGCACATGCGTAATTCAATTTCATACAACATAGAAGGACGTACTATATGGTGTGTGAGCTCAGGGGTGGGCAAGATCAATCTTTCTAGAGAAGTGAGGAGAGAGTAATGGAGGTGGTGTTTGCGCCATTGGAAAAGCAGGAGGGCTGCAGGAGGCTGTGATCCAGGAAGGCCATCAAGGGAAGGGCACGGGAGCCAAGGCGTAGAGGCAGGAGCGTGACCTGCAGTGGAAAGGATGAAGGGGGTTCAGGCTGGAGGGGTAGGTTGGGGCCAGATGGAGGAAGGCCATGGATTCTGGCAGGCAGTTTGGATGTTACTCAGTAAGTGTAAAAGCCCTTGAGGGGCTTTTGCCAGATCATTTTGCTACTGCGGGAGATTATAGTGACTCAGAGAAAGCACCACAAGAGTTCATCATGAAGCCAGGTTTCCTGAGTGGGAGTGTTTCGCGGCACAGGAAAGGCTGTGTGCAGGGAGGAGCCTGCCACCTCCTGCTGCGAAGGCTCATTTAGAGACTGTGACTGAGGTTCCCCTCTAGTGGCTGAGGTTGGTATTTCCATAGAGGCCTGGATGGGAATCATTTTCCCTGCCAGGTGGTTCATTACCTACCTCACAGCTCACTGCATTCTTAGAGTTTTTCTAATAGCTCCTATTTGGTTTAGCTCTGTCCTTTGGAGCTACCCAGACGAAATATTAAATCATTTCTTATCTTTTTGTGATTTCAAGGTCCAGCACATCGAAGAGCACAAATGAACACCCATTTCAACTAACTCAACCAGCCAGCGTGTGTGCAGGATGAGGGGTCAGAACACATTAAAAAATTTATCAAGATTGAAGTACTGACTATTTTTTAAAAATAAAAAAAAAACCTGTTATTATTTTCTTGGGACCTTTCTTTATATATTACAGAATATTTGAGATGCCCAAATATCTCTTCTCTGGTATAAGCATTCTTCAACTGATCCCTTCTCCAAAATCTTTTTTATTTTTTATTTTTTATTTATTTTTTTAAGAGACAGAATCTTGCTCTGTCACCCAGGCTGGAGTGCAGTGGCACAATTGTAGCTCACTGAAGCCTCTAACTCCTTGGCTCAAGCGATCCTCCTGCCTCAGCCTCCCCAGTGGTTGGGACAATGGGTGTGCGCCACCACGCACACCTGGCTCCTTCTCTGAAATCTTTGTGGTCAGCTCTGACGGTCCCTGCTGGGCCCCTTCCCTGTGCTGTTCTCCTCTTCACCAGGTTTCTTTCTCTGCAGTGTCTCCCTTAGTCGCATCATATTCCTGTGGCATTGACTTTTTCCTTTATGTAAAATCTCTACCCTTAGCCTAGTTCCAGTGTCTGCGGGAGGCTAGCTGATACATCAGATTCAGCATGTCTGGTGAAGGTCATCTTCTACTCCCAAAACTGTTTCCTACATTCTATTTTCTTTCTTTTTTTTTTTTTGAGACAGAGTCTCACTCTTTTGCCCGGGCTAGAGTGAGTGCCGTGGCGTCAGCCTAGCTCACAGCAACCTCAGACTCCTGGCTCAAGCGAGCCTACTGCCTCAGCCTCCCAAGTAGCTGGGACTACAGGCATGCGCCACCATGCCCGGCTAATTTTTTCTATTTCTATATATTTTTAGTTGGCCAATTAATTTCTTTCTAATTTTAGTAGAGGCGGGGGTCTCGCTCTTGCTCAGGCTGGTCTCGAACTCCTGAGCTCAAACGATCC
>RJWJ010046818.1:0-11210 GCA_004363605.1 Indri indri
TAGCCGGGCATGGTGGCGCATGCCTGTAGTCCCAGCCACTGGGGAGTCTGAGGCAGGAGGATCACTTGAGCCCGGGAGTCTGAGGTTGCTGTGAGCTAGGCTGACACCATGGCACTCACTCTAGCCCAGGCAACAGAGTGAGACTCTGTCTCAAAAAAAAAAAAAAAAGTTAAAATTAAATCTTCCCAAACACTATCCTAGAGACGGGCCCTTTCACGCTTTGGTCTGTGTCCTTGTCTACGCTTTCTCACGCAAAAACAACATGTACATATTTTAAAATCAGGAAATAGCTCTACATCATGATTATTGTCAAACGTGTGGTTTTTTGAAGCATTGCATGTAAGTGTAGATTAAAAACCATTTTGATTTTAAAATTCTGGGTAACAATTTATTATATTTTTAAAAAATTCACTTTGCCTTATATTTTCTGACATGCAGTTTGGGCATATCTTTTTTTTGTAAGATTGGGGTTTTTTTGGGTTTTGTTTTTTTTTAATTTTCAGTTTCTTCTCTGCTGCTCTCTATGCCTTCATGTCCTTATTTGCATGAAAACTTTCCTGTTCCTTTGACTTAAGTCTCTCCCCAGTTGCTCACCACTGTTACCCGTGGGCATTAGAATCCCTTGGACACCTTCGGATTTCCTTTTTGGAAGTTCCTGGCATCGTTCCTTTGTAATTATGTGGTGTTCCACATCTTTGGTGCTTTATTAGTTCCCAGCATACTTGATAAAAGAGAGGTAATTAGTGTATTTTGGCTTCTTTTTGAATTGTTTCCTGAGATGAGCATAGGGAAATGCTACATGGGTAAAAATTTACATAATAATGTGAACAGACTTTGTCACAAAAGCTCCGTGTAATCATGAGAAAATGAAAGCATTTTATTTATGGAAAGCTTCTGCATGTATTTATCTCTAAGAATTAAAAATTACCACTGCGCTATGGTGGCCTCTAATTCCAGAGGTAACGTTGTACCATGTTTACTTGTATTATGCTCTGCTTTCCTAACTACACATGAATGTCCTCCTTTCAATTCTGCGACCGTTCCCACCCCCATTCCACCATTGATTGACATCGAAGCCAAACCGGAGCATTAACTATGAAACACTTTTTCCCTAACTTACCCACAGGAGCTTTGTAATTACATGGCTAAAACAAAACGAAACAAAAAAAACCCCAGAAAGCACTGGATTCTGAAATGAGAGTGTTTACTAAAATACTTGGAACACCCTCATAATTTCCTTCTGCAAACCATGACCGAAAGTGACATTTTCTTGGTCAATGTGAATTGCATTTCTTTCCACCAGCACTGGGTTTTCTTTTGACTTAGCCCTCATCTCTGTAGTTAGCAGGAGGCGGCTCTAGTCTCTTTTCCATAATTTTGCATAGATGTTGCTACAGAAACTCTGCCAGGTGGCTGCCCCGTCCTGGTGGAGAAAAGTCCCTTGGCCTGTTGTCCTTTTTCATTCTCAGCACCAGCATCATTTCTGCCACATGTTTTCTCTGACCTTGAGTCTGCAATGAGGGCCCTTCCCTGGGCACTCGCAGCCCACACTGGGCAGACCTTTCTACACACACTGCATGATCCTGACATCATCTGTTTGTCACTCAGAGCTCTTAGAGGGCCCTGAAGCCCATTGCTTCTTACAGTCCCCATGGCCTAGCACCGTGTCTGGGGTGTAGCTATTGCTCCATCCATATTTGTTGACCAGAATTTAAGTAAACTGGGTACCCCCCATCTACAGCCTCTGATTCTTTCCTTCTCTTCCTGACAACCCCTGTGAGTAGGTCAATGACTCTAGTCCCTGGACTAATGCACTTGTCTCAGTCAGCTTCTTCCTGACTTCTTGTAAGAGTGACACCATGACTTCCTCCTTGAAATGCTCCCCCACCTTTCGGACTTCGGGGCTCCTGGCTTTCTGCTTGCCTCTCTCCTAGGCCTGTGTGCTCTTGGGCGGATTCTTCGTCTCACCGCTCAAGCAGTGTGAATGAGGAATTCGTTTTTCCCGGCACCATCTTTTTGAAATCTCATTTGAGATTTCCACCATCTCTTCTAAGCAGGTGCCCGGAAGGACTGCACTTTAGGAAGTGCCGGAGTCCTCCCCTGCCTGCTGGGCTCCCTGGCCTTCCACTGGGAGCATCACAGGTATGCGTGGGAAGAGCAGCCAAAGGGACAAACATAACACCTTTATTTTGAAAGCGGATCTAGTATAAATTATGCAGTTGCAAATACCAGAAAGAGAGACATGGTTCCTGGCCTTGGCTTGCCCCTGACCCTGAGCTTGCAACCAAGTGGCTTGTTTACTAAATAAATATGTCCTAAGGAGGTCAGCTCTTTACGAGAGTGCTAGGGCATGTCAAAACATGGACTTAAAACTGTAGCCTAGGACCAAACCAAATGAGAGAACAGAGGGAGGGAGGATCACGACCATCTTCCTCACCCACCCAATCCCTGCGAAAGGTCCCCAGGGAGCACAGTTTCAAAACCATTCCAGTAGGTTCTTTCTGAAGTCTCCTCTGATTCTGTTATTCCCAGAGTCTCAGTGATGTTTACTGCCCTTTAAGTTAGTAATATCCTTCACAAAAGTGAATGCTACAGTTTACTTCACTGGGCGCTTGGTCCCTCAAAGATTCTGCATGTTAGTTTTCTGGGTGGCTGTTTATTTGTGTGGAAACCCACATTCTTATCTCACCACTAAAGACCAAGGAAGTGCTTTCAACAACCAGCAAGCATGACACGTATGTGGTCATTGTATGCTTATGGTTGCCAATAACAGCTAGTATACTAAGCAGAAGTCACACCAAAAAGCCGATGATTTTAAATAGAACTTTTGACTATGCTTCTATGTTGAACCCTTTAAGAGTTCTGACTTTATTAAACTCATTTATAATCGTGAGCAAATGGGGTCTATGCAAATGCCCCCAGATGTTTTTGAATTCCCTAATTTCCACTTGCTATCAGTGATCTAGGTTTAAATACCTTTTTCACTTACAGTCACCCATAGTCTTTGTGGAAGAATTTACAGAACCCTAATTCATTCATTTGGCAATAGCTCATTGCTGCTTTGGGCTTACAATGTTCTCGGTATTCACTGGGGATACAGGTAAATTTAGTGGACACTAATGTGCTCTCTCATGGACCTGTCAGGGAGGACTGTCTTGAATCTCTAACCACTTGCTCTTGTTGTCATCACTTAATTTTCACTTACTGGATCATTTTCTTTCTGGAAACTGTCTTGGTATGTGTGTGAGTTTGCTAGGGTTGCCATAACAAAGTACCACAAACCGGACAGTTCAGACAACAGGAATTTGTTGTCCGTCGGTTCTGAGGGCGAGGTGTTGGCAGGGTTGGTTCCTTCTGAGAGTTGTGAGAGAGAATCTGTTCCATAACTTGCCCCTACCTTCTTGCAGTTTACTGGTAATCTTTGGTGGCCCTTGGCTTGCAGAAGCATTACCCCAATCTCTGCCTCCATATTCATGTGGCATTTTGTGTATGTCTGAGTCCAGATTCCCCCTTCTTGTAAGGACACACGTCATACTGGATTGGAGGCCTTACCCTATGCCAGTGTGACCCCATCTGAACTAATTATATCTGCAACAACACTTTTTCCTAATGGGGTCACTTCTGACAAACTGGAGGTTAGGACTTCAACATCTGAGTTGGGGGCGGGGACACAGTTCCAGCCATAACAGTCTGGCTGAGGCAGGCAATGATCAGATGATAGACATTCGGCAAATCTGGCTGGGAGAGATGGGTAGAAAGAATGATGAATTACATCGAGTGTGTGCTTCAGAGCCTAGAGACAGGCAACTGTTGCAGGATCATAAATTCTGTCATATGAAAAAACTGTGCAGTTATTCTCGACATACTTGGCATAAAAGTCACTTATTTCTCAAGTTTCTGCTCTAGTTTTTTGACCAAGCTCTTTGTCAATTTTGAACTGATAATTTCCCAGTGGCTTTCGGTTAATGGAGAAAGAAAGAATTTGACTACATTTGTAAAATCCTGTCTAATTTATTTATGTCTTAGCTTTTTAGTATGTACATTTTCACATATCTGCAGGAGTAGAGATAGTATAATAAAGACCATGCACCCATCTTACAGCTTTAATAATTGTCAACTTTTACCAATCTTCTCTCATTGATCCTTCGATGTTTTTGTCTTGCTAGAGTCTGTTAACAGGGATTGCAAACATTATATTATTTCACTTGTGTAGTTTTTTAAAGGTAGAGAAATATGTTATACTTTCTTACTATTGAAATTAAGGGGGAGAAAGGGAAGACTACTCATGGATAAGTGTTATGGCTTTCACCTTGGTTTTTATGTTGTGACTAATTAAAGGAGATAAGGCAGGAACAGGAGAGAACAGGGAGAGAGCAGATGTGAAGATACCCTCTCATTTTCATGCTTTCTCCCTAACTAAACTCCCCAAAGGCGGAAACTGTGTCTTGGCCACACTGTTACCTTCATGCCTTATAGGGTGTTGGTGTACAGTAGGTGTTCAATGACTATCTGCTTAATAATTGAATGAATAAAATGAATGATGCTCTCCAAAAACTTTGAACAGAAAGATACATAGACACACTCAGAAGAATACACATTTAGCATTAGAGACAAGAAAAGAGACCCTCAAAGTTACATTGTTTCTCGTCGTCTCTGGACTATTCCCTCTGGCGTTTAAATCTCTGTGTAGCATTTCTACAACCCTACCAAGAAGTAGGTTTATTTCTACATGCTGAGTGCTTGTGCCATTAGCTAGATGGAATTGCAGCGAATGCGAGAGGTTTCATCTACACTGTAAGAATCCATTCTGCATTTGTGTTAAGTGGCCATCGAGGCGTGAGTCCTCAGCGTTTGGACTACCTTCCATCCTCTCAGAATTCCAGAGCCATGGTTTCTTTTGCTGGCCAGTTGGGAGAAGATTTGGATTGTTGTTAAAGTGGCAGACATTTTGCCGAAGAACGTGTGATTTCAGGTGTCCATACTGCAGGCATATCTGTACTCTTAGAAGTGGGTCACATCGGAGCAGGGGAAACAAGTACTGTTCCGCTAGACCAAGGAGGTCTTAGACTGAAAAGGGGAAGAGAGAGAAGGCAACGTGTACAGTCCTAGAGCCCAGTTCACCCTTCTTAACTCCTTGCAACTCTCACAACCCCTGGTTTAAGAAATTCCAGACTTAAAAATAAAAGCCTTAAAAATATTGCAAGGAGAAGTCTGGTATTAAGGGCTTGATAACCCCCAAGTATAGAACATGTTGCAATAACTTTTTTTTTATTAGGGTTAAAACTAGGAAACCTGAAATGCATCCTGGGTTGTGGGTGTTCAGCATTGACCTTGTATCGCAAAGTTCTGCAGGCTTTGTGCCCTTACAAAATTAAAAGGAATGTTGGATTATTCAGATGATCCTGAAATCAGTAGAGAAACGCTGCTTGATCTGAGTTTTAAAAAGCAAACCTTTGGATTTTTAAAGTTGTTCACATGTTCTGTCATATACTTATCTTTAAGGGATTTTTTTGTTGTTCCATACAGTAGATACCCCTTTATATAACACTATAGCTACTCAAGGTATTCAGAAGATTTTATTAACATATATTTGTAGTCAATGTCAGAAAAGTTTATTTCATTTCGGTTCTGAGTTGAAGATGGGAATACGTTGAAATAGGTAGAAGAAGTGGGACTGTTTAGCAGTTATCTGTTGGCGGATGTGTTGTCATCCTCTGCATTCTTCCAGGCATGTGGCTTGTGGTGAGCCAGGAATGATGGAGTCCCACTGCCATGCTCATCTTTTCTCCTCGGCCCTGAAGGAAGCTTTCATACTGGTGACTGCCCGACTGTTCTTGAGATTTTTCTTCCCTCAATCCTCTCCAGGTCTCAACTCTCCCCTGACTCTCCGCCCACCTCTCAGACAGCCTGGTCCTTTCCACCATCAGCCACAAAAACGTGGGTGTTCCCAGGGCTCTCTCCGCTCCTTGGAGTTCTCCTTCACCACAGAGACACCTCTTGGAGCTTGGTCTACAGTCCCCAGCTGTTTTTTGGCCTCTAATCCTGAAGTTCCACTTACTTGCTTGACATCTGTCTGGGTGACCCAGCAGTACATTACATTCGGTCTAAAGCTGAAACCCTTGTTTATTTTTTAATTATTTTGTTATTTATTTTATTTTTATTGCTATATAATAGTTGTACATATTTTGGGGGTACGTGTGATATTTCGATACCTGTAAACAACATGTAATGATCAAATCAGGGTAACTGGGTTCATCCCAAACATCTGTCTTTGTGTTGGAAACATTACAAATTTCTCTTTTAGCTATTTTGAAATACACAATAAATTATTGTTAACTATAATTTTCCTTCTGTACTGTCAAATATATTAGAACTTATTCCTTCTAACTGCATTGTCGTACCCAGTAACCTAGTTCTCTTCATCCTCCCTTCCTCCTTCCCTTCTTAGCCTCTGGTAACCACCATTCTACTACCTCCCTCCATGAGAGCCATTTTTGTTTAGCTCCCACATGTGAGTGAGAACATGTAATATGTCTTTCTGTGCCTGGCTTATTTCACTTAACATAATGACCTTCAGTTCCATCTGTGTTCCTGCAAATGACAGAATTTCTTTCCTTTTTGTGGCTGAATAATATTCCATTGTGTATACACAACATGTTTTCCTTGTCCATTGATGGATACTTAAGTTGATTCCATATCTTGGCTATTGTGAACAATATTGCGGTAAACATGGGAGTGCAGATGTCTCTTCGATACACTGATTTCCCTTCTTTTGGATGTGTACATAGTAGTGGGGTCGCTGAATCATATTGTAGTTCTATTTTTAGTTTTTTGAAGAACCTCCATACTGTTCTCCATAATTAATGGCTGTACTAATTTACATTCCCATCAACACTGTACAAGTGTTCGCTTTCTCTGCATCCTCACTAGCATCTGTTATTTTTTGTCCTTTTGATAATAGCCATTCTAACTGGGGTGAAAGGATATTGTGGTTTCGATTTGCATTTCCCTGATGCTTAGTGATGTTGAGCATTTATGCGTATTCCTGTTGGCCATTTGTATGTCTTCTTTTGAGAAATGTCTATTAAAGTCCTGTGCACATTTTTAAAATTTGATTATTTATTCTTTTGCTACTGAGTTGTTTGAGTTTCTTATATATTCTGGTTATTAATCCCTTGTCAGATAGGTAGTTTGCAAATATTTTTTCCCATTCCATAGGTTGTCTCTTTGTTGATTGTTTCCTTGGCTGTGCAGAAGCTTTTAAGCTTGATGTAATTCTATTTTTCTATTTTTGCTTTTGTTGTCTATGCTTTCGGGGTCTTACCCCAAAAATGTTTGTCCAGACCAAAGTCCTGGAGTGCGAAACCCTGTTTAAACACCACCACAAAGAGTGGCTTCTCCTCCTTCAGCCCAGGTTGCAAGTCCCCAAGACCATGTTAATTCTTACTTGCTCCCTGGCCTTCTCTATTAATTTCCCACAGCTTGCCAATTCTCCCTTTTAGCATTTAGGAGTCTTTCTGTTGCAAGTACGGAAAACTCCATTCAAACTGGCATAAATAGTAAATGCATGTGTGGTATGATCATGTGTATTCAAGTATATTAAATTATATGGTGTCTATGAAGGTTAGGTACATATGAAGAAAATGACATTTTTGAGGGATATTTAATGGTTCACGTGACTGAAAATTCTGAAGGTAATGAAGGTAATGGCCATGCCAACACCAAGATCTGGCTTCTTTATCTCTTCCCTGAGTCTTCTGTGCTGTCAGTTTCATCATAAGGCTTCCTGGTGTTTGCAAGATGCTAACACCATTAGCTCCCTTGGTCTGGCCAGGAACCTAGGGGCCAACTTCAACTCTCATCCCTCAGGGCCCACATTCAATCTCATAGCTCCTTCAAAATGTACCTCAGATCCAACCAGGAGGATGTGGCAAAAAAGGAAGTTCGGGAGTACTTGATGAAATTAGAGAAAAAGAAGTTAAGGGAAGAGTTTTAGATGCTTCTCTGTAAAGAAGAGGGGAAGGAGAGCGGCTGGTCAGAATTGGGAACACTAGGATTTTTGATGGAGTTTACTGGGATTGTGTGCACAGATGCTTAGAGGTGGAATCGATGTGCTGTCTGAAGAATGGCATTCTTTATAACAGGTGACAGAGCACATTTGTTTGATTTGTTTTCATACAACTTTAACATGTATCCCAGGAGAAGACTGTTTTCGTTGTTCCAAATCTGAAACCAATGATTTTCTTTTAACATGCAGATATAATATAAGCTCAATTTTTCGTTACTTTCCCTACGAAGCTGAAAACGGTTGTCTTGCCTGAGAGATTTTTATCTCATTGTATTCTGATGTGACGGTACCTTTCATTAATCCCTTCCAGCTAAGCAAAATTTAATTAAAACCATCTCACGTGATGGCAACCATTTATGTATTTAAAAAAAGAACTCAAGGAAGCTCAACTACCAGTCTTCTGTTCTAAACAAAGCCTAACTGTTAAATTTAGTAGGTTCTTTCTTGAATGTAGAGTTTGTTACATAATGGCTCCCCCCCATTAATTTAGCATAATAGGGAATTTTTATGTCTGTGTTCCATTTTACATGACTGTGACCTGAATTTGAAATGATACAGATTTGAGGGCGAAAGGAAAAGAAAATTATTTTTTAAAGGAGAAATGGAAAGTGATCGATAGTAGCATGTGTATGTGTGTGTGTGTGTGTGTGTGTGTGTGTGTGTGTGTGTATTTCCTTCAGCGAATATGGCAATCCTTGTCAGGTGTAAATAGATACAATGACATTTTACATATAGATCAAGTGACACAGTGCCTCAGTGGTTTGGCAGGAGACAGTCATGGTCCTCACTTCCATCATTACTGACATTTACTGTGTGCAGGTGAGCAGGGAACATTGAAGGATCACATCTCCAATCCGTGAAGATCATGTGAGTCCTTTGCTCTGGAGTCTTCATTTTCCCCATGTCTCCACTCTAGCTCTGATTTTATGTAGAACTTTATAGAAAGGAAGCAAATATTCTTTCTTGGTTTCATAACTAACTCAACTGTGAACACAAATAATCACAAAAAGTCTGCATAAGCAGGACTCTTACTGCCTCTTACTTTCTATGCCTTTTATTTGTCATTTCATAAATACTGCTCTGGGTTGATTACTTTGAAAAAAAATTTTTGTTGTAGTAAAATATATATAACATAAAATTTGCCATTTTACCACTTTAAGTGTACAAGTCTGTGGCATTAAGTACATTCACAATGTTGTGCAACCATTGCTACCATCCATTTCCAGACATTTTTTTTAATATTATTATTTCAAACAGAAATGGTGTATCCATTAAACACTAATGCCCTATTTTCCCCCTCCTGCAGCCCCTGGTAACCCCTGTTCTACTTTCTGTCTCTATGAATTTGCCTAATCTTGCTACTTCACGTAATCATTCAGTGTTTGTCCCTTTGTGTCTAGCTTGTTTCACTTAGCGTGGTATTTCCAAGGTTCATCTGTGTTGTGGCATGTGTCAGAGTTTCATTTTTTTAAGGTTGAACAATATCATTGTATGTACCATATTTTGTTTATCTATTCATCCGTTGTTGGACATTTGGGTAGTTTCCCTGTGTTGTCTATTGTGAATAATGCTGCTGTGAACTCTGGTGTGCAAGTAATCCATTTGAGTACTTGCTTTCAATTTTTTTAGATCTATACCTAGGACTGGAATTGCTGGGTCATATGGCAATTCTCTGTTCAATTTTTTGGGGAACCACCAAACTGTTTTCTACATTTTAATGTTCCCACCAGCACTGGACACAGGTTCCAAATTCTCTGCATCCTTGCCAGCACTTGTCATTACCTTTTCTTTTCTTTTCGTTAAATAATAGCCATCCTAATGGGTATGAGGTGGTGGTTAATTACTTTTAACTAGAATTTTCCCTCACGTCAGAAGCATTGCCGTACTTTCTGATGTGCATATGATCGATGTTGGTGGTACTCCTAAGGAGGAATTTGCAGTGATTGACCAGGAAGCACTTTGCCACAGCTGATTTCTTTATCTGTGGCATCAGCACACCATATTCTTTTTTTTTTTTTTTTTTTTTTTTTGGTAAAACTCTATGTAGGAATGGAGTATGGAAAAAGTCTCTGGACTTGCCATTTGCTCAAGATCACTCTAGGAAACATTGTCCAGTATCAGTGGCCCCAAGTCATTTATCTGCACGAGGATAACTTTTGACACAGAAACAAAGCACTCTCAGGTCCCCTGCGTGTGCGTCTAATGGGCCAAGACTCATGATAGCAACGTTAATTCCTACTGGATCCAGGAAGGGAGCAGTGTCAGAGGGAGTGCTGTGTCCCTCACACTGAGCGTTTGGCTTTCAGCAGGGCTTTTGCTGGTTTTGTTCTCTTTAGGCTAACGAGCGTGGTGGAGAACCACTGTTAACGTCAACATGGCAGTATCACAACACACCTCTATCGTTTCTGAAATTTTTGTGAATCCTTGAGCCAAGCACGGATGACTGTTATTTGTTCTATTCTGAAATATACTTTTGACAAGTGGAGAAAACTCTCCTTAATTTCCATTTAGTTTACCCACTTGTGTAAGTAAGATTAGTGAGCAGCGTGGCTCAATGGACCGCACATTCTCAATCTGAAAGCCAGGTAATGTTAGGAATTGTTATTTGGCCAAGCCTGTGGTCTTTGTTATTTCTGTCCCACCACGTCATTTGCTTAGTGTGATTTGTGCATTTCACGTATCATCTATCTCTGTTGGGGAGCTTGAGCATATCACGTAGGGGATTAGAGGAAAGTGATTTTGTGCTTAGAAAATAATTGAATGAAGATTTACTTTGTGACTTTAAGCCGCAGGATGGCTTCCTGTTTTAAAGCCTCTCATTTGGTTATACAAGCAGAGGTGACCCAAAGTCTTTGCAAATGAGCCTCCATCTCAGAGTCTTGTTGGACAGCCCAGGCTTGCTTAAGCACAGACTCGCTTATGGGTGGAGAGTGCAGCCCCCATGACAAACCGTGAAGCAGGAGGGATCTGCCATGGTGTGTCTCCACTTCCTTCCGGCTGAGTGGCCGCTGCCTTTCAGTTGCCCTCCTTCCTGCCAAGGTCAGGCAAATATTTGTTGAAGGTGTACTGTGTGACAGGTTCCACCGTATTGCCCCCCAACCCCCACCTCACCCCTTCCAATTTCCCTTGCTTCGCATATGCT
>RJWJ010046819.1:0-11209 GCA_004363605.1 Indri indri
AAAAAAAAAAAAAAAAAAAAAAAAAAAAAAAAAAAAAAAAAAAGAAATGGAG
Organism: Indri indri; assembly: GCA_004363605.1. Lineage (NCBI taxonomy): Eukaryota > Metazoa > Chordata > Mammalia > Primates > Indriidae > Indri > Indri indri. The sequence continues at coordinate 53 of RJWJ010046819.1, forward strand.
GAGGTACAGAAAAGGAGGGATCCAGATGGAAAAATTCTGGCTCTCTGGTCCCTTGTGACACTCTTCTGTTGGATGAGAGCCCTGTGTCCCACTGCTGTCCACAGGCACCCAGGTGGGAGAGGGGAGTTCCCCTTACCTTTCACTGTGCTCTGGTTCTCCCTGGATTTGGTTCATGCCACCGATCTCTCTTCAGTATCCTTCTCTTTATCCGCTTCACAAATGCTCTTGGTGGGTTCCCCGGACCCCCTCTGCTGTCTCTCTTGTGGTCCATATCTCAGCAGTTATTGTTCTCCACTGTCCTCAGTCCATCCCTCTAACCTTTAGGGTAATTTCTATGATCTATTTTTTATCTTGTGTGTGGAGTACATTTTCATGTTTCTTCACATGACTCATGAATTTTATTCTTTTCTTTGTTTTTTTATTTTTATTTTCTTTTTAAATTTTATTTCAGAATATAACAGGGGTACAAACGTTTAGGTTACATATATTACCTTTGGACCACCTGAGTCAGAGCTGTCAGTGTCCCCATCCTCAAGACTGAGTGCCCAATACCCGTTAGGTGTGAATTTACCCATCCTTTCCTTCCCCCTCCACCTGCCCAACACCAGATGAATGTTAACTTCCATATGTGCATGTAAGTGTTGATCAATTAATACCAAATTGATGGTGAGTAGATGTGGTCTTGTTTTTACATTCTTATGATACTACACTTAGGAGAATGGGCTCCAGCTCCATCCAGGAAAATACAAGAGGTTTTAGTTCACCATTGTTTTTGTGGATGAGTAGTACTCCATGGAATATATATACCACATTTTATTAATCCACTCATGTAATGATGGGCACTTGGGTTGTTTCCACATATTTTGAATTGTGAATTGTGCTACTATAAGCATTCAAGTGCAGATGTCTTTTTTATAGAATGTCTTTTTTTCCTTTGGGTAGATGCCCTGTAGTGGGATTGCTGGATCATATGGTAGTTCTACTTTTAGTGCTTTGAAGTATCTCCATATTACTTTCCATAGAGGTTGTACTAGTTTGCAGTCTCACCAGCAGTGTATGAGTGTTCATGTCTCTCTGCATCCATGCCAATATTTGTTGTTTAGGGATTTTTTGATAAAATCCATTCTCATTGCATTGAGTGATATCTCATTGTGGTTTTGATTTGCATTTCCCTGATGATTAGAGATGTTGGGAGCATTTTTACATATGTTTCTTGGAAATTGTTCTATCTTCTTTTGAAAGGTTTCTGTTCATGTCCTTTGCCCACTTTTTAATGGGGCTGTATGACTTTTTCTCACTGATTTTCCTGAGTTCTGTACAGATTATAGTTATCAGCCCTTTATTCCATGTAAAGCATGCAAATGTTTTCTGCCATTCCATATGTTGTCTGTTTGCTTTGGTGATAGTTTGGTTGTGCAGAAACATTTTAATTTCATTAGGTTTCATTTATTTATTTCTCTTGTTGCCGTGATTGTTTTGGGAGTTCTCTTCATAAATTCTTTGCCTAGGCTGATGTCTATAACAATTTTCCCAATGTTTTCTCCTAGAATTTTTATGGTTTCATGCTAGAGATTTAAGTCTGTTATCCATTGTGAGTCGATTTTTGTGAGTGGTGAGAAGTGTGGATTCTCTTTCAGTCTTCTACATGTGGCTATCCAATTTTTCCAGCACCATTTATTGAATAGGGATTCTTTCCCCCAGTGCATATTCCTGTCTTCTTTGTCAAAGATCAGATGGCTATATAAAGATAGTTTTATATCTGGGTTCTCCCTCCTGTTCCATTGGTCCTTGTCTCTGTTCTTGTGCCAGCACCATGCTGTTTTAGTTACTATATCCTTGTCATATAGCTTGAAGTCTGGTCAATTGATGCCTCCAAATTTGTTCTTTTTGATTATGGTTGCTTTGGCTATATGAGTTTTTCTGTGGTTTCATAGAAAGCTCAGAATTATTTTTTCTAGATCTGTGAAAAGTGATATTAGTATTTTAATAGGGATTACAGTGAATCTGTAGATCACTTTAGGTAGCATAAATATTTTAACAACGTTGATTCTCCCCATCCATGAGCACGGTATGGTTTTCCAGCTGTTTATATCCTCTGCTATTTCCTTCATCACTGTTTCATAGTTCTCCATGTAGACGTCTTTCACTTCCTTCATTAAATACATTCCTAGGTGTTTTATTTCTTTTGTTCCTATTGTGAAAAGTATTGAGTCTTTGATATGGTTCTTAGTTTGACTGTTGTTGGTGTGTATGTGTGCTACTGCTTTGTGTATATTCATTTTGTAACCTGAGACTTGGTTGAACTTATTTATCAATGCCTGTAGTGTCTTGGCAGAATCTTTGGGGTTTTCAAGATATAAGATCATATTGTCAGCAAAGAGCAATAGTTTGACTTTTCTGCCCCCATTTTCATACCCTTAATTTTCTTCTTTTATCTGAATGCTTTGACCAGGACTTCCAGCCCCATGTTGAATAGAAGTGGTGATGGAGGGTAACCTTGTCTGGTTCCAGTTCTAAGTGGAAATGCTTTCGATTTTTCCCCATTTGGTATGATGTTGGTTGTGGGTTTTTCATATATGACTTTTATCTTTTGACGTATGTCCCATCGATGCCTATTTTGTTAAGCATTCTTATCATAAAAGGGTGCTGAATTTTGTCAATTTTTTTCTGCATCTATTGAGAGGATCATATGGTCTTTGTTTTTACTTCTGTTTATGTGGAGAATTATATTCACAGATTTGTGTATGTTGAACCATCTGTGCATTTTTGGAATGAAGCCCACTTGGTCGTGATGGATTATTTATTTGAAGAGCCCTTTAATTCAATTTTCTAGGATTTAATTGAGAATTTTTGTGTCTATATTCATAAGGAATACTAAACTGTAGTTTTCTGTTTTTGTTGAATTTTTTCCTGGTTTTGGTATAAGGGTGATGTTGGCTTCATAAAACGTGTTGGGGAGGATTCTTTTTTTCTCCATGTTGTGGAATAATTTCTGCAGCACAGGCACCAGTTCTTTGCAGTTCTGGTATAATTTGAGTGTTTCCAGTACTTTTTTTTAGGAAGGTTTTTTATTGCTGCTTCCATTTTGGTACTTCTTATTGGTCTGTTCATCAATTCTATTACTTCCTGATTGAGCCTAGGGAGGCTGTGTGTTTCTAAGAATTTGTCCATTTCCCCCACATTTTCAAGGATATGTGTAGAGAGATGTTTATAGTATTCAGAGACTATATTTTTTATTTCCATAGTATCACTTGTAATTTCTCCTTTTTCATTCCTGATTGAGTTTAGTAGAGTCCTTTCTTTTCTTCTTCTGGTTAATCTAGGGAGCAGTGTGTCAATTTTGTTTATCTTTTCAAAGATTGAGTTTATTGTATCATTAATCTTTCATGTAATTCTTTTTTTATTGATTTCATTAAGTTCAGCTCTTACCTTGATTATTTTTTTTTTCTGCTGCTCCATTTGGTATTGTTTCACTCTTCTTTTTCCAGCTTTTTTTTTTTTTGAGACAGAGTGTCACTGTGTTGCCTGGGCTAGAGTGCCATGCCGTGGCATCATCCTAGCTCACAGCAACCTTAAACTCCCGGGCTCAAGCAATCCTTCTGCCTCAGCCTCCCGAGTAGCTGGGACTACAGGCATGCGCCACCATGCCCAGCTAATTTTTTGTTTTTTGTATATTTTTAGTTGTCCGATTAGTTTCTTTCTATTTTTAGTAGAGACAGAGTCTCGCTCTTGCTCAGGGTGGTTTCGAACTCCTGAGCTCAAACGATCCGCCCGCCTTGGCCTCCCAGAGTGCTAGGATTACAGGCGTGAGCCACCGCGCCCAGCCCTTTTTCCAGTTCTTTGAGTTGATTCATTAGATTGTTGATTTGTAATCTTTCTATCTTTTGGATGTAGGCATTTAAGGCTATGAATATTTCTATGAGGACTGCTTTAGTTGTCTCACACAGATATTGATAACTTGTGTCCCCTTTATCATGTAGTTCAAGGAGTCCTTTTATTTCAATCTTAATTTCCCCCTTGACCCAATAATCATTCAGCAGTAGGTTGTTTAGTTTCCATGACTTTGTCTAGAGATGAGGGTTTCTGTTTGAATAGATTTTTTATTTTATTCCACTGTGACCTGAGAAGTTGCATGGTATAATTTCCATATTTTAATTTGTTTTTAATTTGCTTTGTGGCCTAAGCTGTGATGAATCTTAGAGAATGTTCCATGAGCTGCTGAGAAGAATGTATATTCAGTGGTTTGGGGGTAGAAAGTTCTGTAAATGTCTGTTAGGCCCATTTGTTATAGAGTTCTGTTTAAGTCCATTGTTTCTTTGTTTATTTTCATTTGGAAGGTCTGTCCTGTTCTGTCATTGGGGAGTTGAAATCCTTGGCTATTATACTGTTGTCATTTATCATTTTGTTTCAATCAAGTAGGAGTTGCTCTATGGATCTGGGTGCACCTCTGTTGGCTGTGTAAATATTTAGAATTGTTATGTTTTCTTGTTAATTGTTTCCTTTGCCATTGTTTATGACCATTTTGTCTTTCATTACTTTTGTAGATTTGAAGACTAAGTTATCCAATATGAGAACTGCTACACCAGCTTTCCCTTTGTTTCTATTTGTGTGGAATATTTTTTCCATCCCTTCACCTTGAGTCTGAATGAGTCTTTGTGGTTTAGATATATTTCCTAAAGATGGCAGATACTATCTTGTGCATATTTATCTATTCAGCAGCGTATGTCTCTTCAGTGGGCAATCAATCTATTCACATTTATTGAAAGAATTGATAAGTGGGGTGGATTTATGTTCATACTGTTGAGTAGAACTTTGTTGCTTTGTTTTATGTCTTGAGCCATTGTAGTATCTGCCTTTGACCTTTAGCTTTTGGATGATTTTACACTGATGAGTGTCTATTGTGCCAATCTGTGTGTTACACAGTTCTGAGTACTTCCTGCAGGGCAGGGTTGGAGAAATTATTTGAGGGAATAATTGAGGAAAATTTCCCTGGCCTTGCTGGAAATCTAGATACCCAGGTACAGGAAGCTCAAAGGACTCCAGGGATATTCATTCCAAAACAGAAACATGACAATACATAGTCATCAGACTGGCCATACTAAACATGGAAGAGGCCTCCATATGAGCTGCAAGGTGAAAGCAGCAGGTAACTCACAAAGAAAAATCCATCAGAATAACTGCAAACTTCTCAACTGAGACCTTTCAAGCTAGAAGGGACTGGGGCCCCTTTCTCAGTCTTCTCAAACAGAATAACGCCCATCCTAGAATTTCAAATCCTGTAAAACTCAGTTTCATATGTGATGTGGAAATAAAGTCTTTTTTAGACAAGGAAACACCAAGGGAATTTGTCAAGACTCACAAATTTTAAAATTATGCACTAGAAATTACATAATACCTACTATTATAATACTACCTACTATTGATACCTACTGTTAGTACTTACCTAATTATGTAATATATATTATATAATACCTACAGAGACTCTGGATCTTGTCTCATTCCTTTTAGGAGTGTTGTTATTTTTTGAAAAGGAAGTTAATTTGGCTGTATTCATACTCCAATATTTACCTCCTTTTTGGTGGGAACAGTTGAAATCCTTATTGAGCTCTTATATGCACATATATGTCTCATATACACATATTCGTGTGATATATAGATGTGTGTTTCTATATAATATATAATATTTTATCCATATTTTATAATTGTTCTTTGTGAATGTGTTAGTTCAACAAGCTGTTCTACAATTACTAAAATGCAGAACTTCAGGGCTTTGTTTTGTTTTGTTTTGTTTTCTGGATTGTAATATAAATGAAGTTATATAGTATGTATATTTTAAAATGTACTTTCTTTTATTCAACATTATATCTGTGATATTCATCCATGCTGCTGCAGAGAATTACACTTTTTTCATTTAAAAAAGGTCTTTTTTGCATTGTGATAAAATGTATATAACCTTGACCATTTTAACAATTTTTAAGTGTGCCATTCGCAGGAATTGAGTACATTCACATTGTTTTGCAACCATCATAGCTATCCATGGAGAACTTTTTAAACTTTGCAACGTTAAAACTCTGTACCAATTATTGAATAGCTTCTCATGAACAATTCTAAGAAATACTCTTATACTATGTTTTTTATATCTCATAGGTGTTTTGATGATAATTACTATCAGTCCTCATATGAGTGGAATCATGCAGTATTTGTCCTTTCATGACTGGTTTATTTCACTCAGCACACTGTCTTTAAGATTCATACATATTGTAGTATATGTCAGAATTATTTTACTTTTGATAAGTGAATAATATTCCAATATAGGTAAGCCGCATTGTGTTTATTTATTTATTCACTGATGTTGATGATACAAACAACACTTGGGTCGTTCCAACTTTCATCTATTTTGAATGATGCTGCTTTCACCATAGGTGTGCATATATCTCTTTATGTCTGCTTTTATGTATTTTGCTTATATACCCAGAAGTAAAATTACTGTTTCATACAGTAATCCTATGTATAATTTTTGAGGAATCTCCATACTGTTCTCCATAGCAGCTGGAGCATTATAAATTCCCACCAACAGTGTACAAGGGTTGCAATTACTCTACATCCTTGCCAACACTTGTTTTTTTTTTTATAATAACTATTCTTGTATGTGTGAAATGATATCTCATTGTGGGTTTGATTTGCATTCCACTAATGAGTAGTTATGTGAAACATCTTTTCATGTGCTTATTGGCCATGTTACATCTTCTTTAGAGAAATGTCTCTTCAAGTTCTTTGTCCTTATTGAATCAGGTAGTTTTTGTTTTTGTTGCTGTTGAAGTGTAAGAGTTTTTATATACTGAGGATGTTAATCCCTTATGAGATATGTGATTTGCAAATATTTTCCCACACTGCAAAACCTTTTTTTTTATTTTCAGAATGTGCAATTTGTCTATATTTTTCTTTTGTTGCATGTTCTTCTTGGTGTCCTATCCAGAAAATCATTGCCCAATCCACTGTCATGCCACTTATCCCTATATTTTAGTCTAAACATTTTATAGTTTTAGCTCTAAATCTTAGATTTTTGATCCATTTAGAGTTAATTTTTGTTTAGGATATAATGTAAGGGTCCATCTTCATCCTTTTGCGTGTATATATCCAATCTCTCAGCACCAATTGTTGTAAAGACTGTCCTTTCCCCATTGAATGGTCTTTGCATCCCCATCAAAAATCATTTGACCATATATATGAGGGTTTATTTATGGGCTCTCTATTCTATTACATTAGTCTGTATGTGTGTCTTCATGCCAGCATCACATTATTTTTGGAAACTTTTAGTAAGTTTTGAAATCAGTTGGTGTAATTTCACTAACTGTCGTCTTATTTTCTAGGATTATTTTGGCTGGAGATTCCATATAATCTTTAGGATGGACTTCTTGATATTTCTGCAAAAACAATATTTGGCAATTTTGCCTTCTTGGTTACTTCCATATCTCACTGCAACTTCATAGTCCTGGGCTCAAGCAATCCTCCCACCTCAGCTACCAAGCATCTGGGGCTAAAGGAATGAGCCACAACACCTGGATATTTTTTCATTCTCCTGGAAGAGAGAGTGTCTCCTATGTTGTCAAGGCTGGTCTGGGAGTCCTGGACTCAAGAAATTTTGCCCCCTTAGGCCCACAAAATGCTGGATTTACAGGCATAAGGCACTTTGCCCAGTCCCTACCTTCATTTTGTTAACATGATATATGCAGTGATCAATGTTCCTATGTTAAAAATGTTTCCATTTCAATAATAAATCCCATACAGTTGTGTTGTAAAATCCTCTTATTATGCTGCTGAAATTAGTTTGCTAGAATTTTCTTGAGGAGTGTTGCATCAGTGTTCGTAATAAATATTAGCCTGTAATTTTCTGTAGTGTCTTTTTCTGTCTTTGGTATAGGGTAATGCTGGCATTATGGAATAAGTTTGGAACTGTACTCTCCTCAATTTTTTGGAAGAGTTTGAAGAGGATTCCTGATCTTCTTTGAATGTTTGAGAGAATTCAAAAGTGAAGCTCTCTGGTAAAGAGCTTTTCTTTGATGGGAGGTTTTTAGTTACTGAATTGATATTCTTACCAGTTATGGATCTATTAAGATTTTATTTGCGATCAAGTCTTGCTGAATTTTCTATACCTGGGAATTTGTTTATTTTATCTAGTTTGTCCAATCTGCTGTTACACAGTTTTTCACAGTTCACCCTTTGAAACATGTTACTTCTGTAGAATCAATAGTAATGTCACATTTTCATTTCTCATTTTAGAGTTTTGAGCATTCTGTCATTTTTTCTTAGTGCAGCTAAAGTTTTCTGAATTTATTAACCTTTTTGAAGAACCAAAAACCAACCTTTGGTTTTTTAGGTTTTCCCTTGTTTTTCTAATATATATTTTATTTATCACTTCTGTAATTGTTATTATTTTACTCTTTCTGCTTTCTTTGCATCTAGTTTATTCTTCTTTTTCTAATTCATTCAGTTGTAAAGTTAGGTTATTTATTTAATGTCTCTCTTTTTAATGTATATATAGCTATAAATTTTTTATCTTACTTCTGCTTTTCCTACATCGCCTAACTTTTGGTATGTTTTGTTTTCATTTTCCCTGTTCTCTAAGTATTTTCTCACTATCTTTGTGATTTCTTCTTTTACTTATTGGTTATTTAAGAGTCTGTTGTGCATTTTTCACAAGTTTGTAAATTTTCTAGTTTTCCTTGTGTTATTTATTTAATTTGTGACTTAACATACAGTGTATCATGGAAAATGTGCCATGTGCCCTTAAGACAAGTGTGTATTCTCTTGTCGTTTGGTATATTATCCTTCATATATCTGTTAGATCTAATTAGTTAATGATTTTTATTGAAGTCCTCTATTTCCAAACTTATCTTTGTCTGAATATTCTATTCTTTACTGACAGTGGGGTATTAATATCTTCAACTATTATTTTAGAACTATTTCTTTCTTCAATTCTGTCAATTTGTTCTTCACATATTTTAATGTTCTGTTATTAGGCACATAAATGTTTACAATATGTATATCCTTTTGCTAAATGAAACTTTTAGAATATATACTACCATTATTTTCTCTTCTAACATTTTTTAACTTAAAGACTATTCTGTTAGATATTAGTATAGCCAACCCATGTTGCTTTTTTACTTGCTATTTTCATGAAATCCCTGTTTTCCTTCTTTGATGTTCAATTTATTTATGGCTGTGTAAAAACATGATAGCTGGATCATGTGTTTTAATATATTCTGCTAATCTCTGCCTTTTGATAGTACAGTGTAAAGCACTTAATTTTAGAATAAATACTTAAGGAACTTCTGCCATTTTACTATTTGTTTTGTATATGCCTTAGAACATTTTGTCTTATATGTTCTATACTACTGTCTTCTTTTATGTTTAGTTCATTTTTAAGTGAAAGATTTTCATTTGCCTTTGTGTGTATTCTATAGCTATTTTATAGTAGTTGCTACCAGGGATGTTACATTTAATATCTAAGTGTATTTATTGCAATTGCTGCATAGTACTATATTCAATTATATAAACATATTATATATTTTTAATCTATCCCACTTTTCATGGTCATCACTGTGATTCTTTAAATTAATATGCTTTATTGTTGGTTATGTTTCAGACTTGTATAAAAATTCATGGGAAAGAGCAGAGAGTTCTCATATATTCCCTCCTTCAACCTAGCTTCTCCCTTATTATTATCATCTTGCATTCGTGTGGTACATTTTTATCATTGATGAACTGATATATAAATGTTATTATAAATCTAAAGTCTGTAGTTTGCATTAGGGTTTACTTTTTTTTTACATTCTATGGGTTTTGATAAATGCATAATGACACAATAAGAATCCACAATTACTACATTATGTAGAATAGTTCCATTGTCTTAAAATATTTCATTTCCCCACCTGTTCATCCCTCGCTTCTTTCCCTCTAACTCCTGGAAACCACAGATCTTTTTCCTGTCTCCATAGTTTTACCTTTTACAGAATGTCATATAATTGAAATTATATATTATGTAGACTTTTCGAACTTGCACCATTCACTAAGCAATATGTATTTAAAGTTCTTCTATGTCTTTTTAATGCTTGATAATTCATTTCTTTTTATCAGTGAATAATTTTCCATTGTATGGAACCTCAATTATTTTATCCATTCACCTATAAGAGGACATCTTGATTGGTTCCACATTTTGGCAATTACGAATGATGTTCCTCTAAACATTCACAGATTTTTGTGTGGATGCACATATTCACTACCTTTGGGTAAAGGCCAAGGAATGTGATGGGTGGATGTTATAGAAGTCTATATTTATCTTTGTAAAAGACTGGCTGTCTTCCAAACTGGTTACACCATTTTTCATTTCCACTATCAATAAATGAAAGTTCCTGTCACTCCACATTTTCTCAAGCTTTTAGTGTAGTTAGTGTTGTAGACTTTGGCCATTCTTTTTTTTTTTCAGGGTATTATGAGGGTACAAACATTATGGTTACATTTTATGTCTTTGCCTCACCCAAGGGAGGGTTAGAGGCATGCCCTCCCCCTCTACAATGCTCCCCGTTTTCTTTAGTTGTGAGTTTACCCCTCCATCCCCCTAATCCCTGGAGAATATTACGGCCATATGAGCACCATTGTGTTAATCAGTTAGTATCAATTTGATGGCGAGTACAAGTGGAGCCCATTCCTCTGATCTTGTGATACCTCACTTTGGATAATGGGCTCAAGTTCAATACAAGGAAAATATGAGGTACTAGGTCACTGTCATTTCTTATAATTGAGTAATATTCCATTGTATACACATACCACATTTTATTAATCCACTCATGAATTGATGGGCACTTGGGTTGTTTCCACATCCTTGCAATAGTGAATTGTGCTGCCATAAACATTCGGGTGCAGATGTCTTTATTATAGAATGTCTTTAATTCCTTTGCGTAGATGCCTAATAGTGCTATTCCTGGATCAAATGGTATTTCTATTTTTAGCTCTTTGAGGTATCTCCAAATTCTTTTCCACAGAGGTTGCACTAATTTGCAGTCCCACCAGCAGTGTAAGAGTGTTCCTGTCTCTCCACATCCTCACCAGCATTTGTTGTTTTGGGATTTTTTGATAGAGGCCAATCTCACTGGGGTT
>RJWJ010046820.1:0-11200 GCA_004363605.1 Indri indri
TGGTTCAATTGGATGCTCCACTTATCTCAGTACATTTCTTCCTTATACAAAACTCGATAATGTCTCACTAATACCTTATGGATTAAAACAAAAGCTATGAAATGTGCAACCCATGAGTTCCTCCTTACCTAAAAGATATTATGCTTCCCTGTCCCATACCCAGTAAAGGCCTTTTCCATGGCACCCTCTCTAGGTGCTGCAAATTCTGCCTTTGAACTGTTTTTTTTTTTTCCCCCTTTATTCCTGCCTATTTTCTTATAACTCTCCACCCCTTCTATCTGCTCTACAAATTCCAAGCTTCATTCAAGTACTTGCCCACAATCTATATGAAATGAAATGACACCCTGAAAAAAATCATACTTCAGTGAAACTTCCCTTCCTAGAATATCCCCTCACATATATGATTGGCTCAACAATATCACATGAACAGATCTATATTGTTTTAGTGAGATATCATTATTTCAGTTGTGGATGGCTTTGGTATACCTGACTAAGCCTTAAGCACTTTCAAGGTAAAAATATCTTATCTTTTCATTTATTTATTTGGCTCTCATCTATGCCCAGTAGAATCTGGTATAGTTCTGAGACACCACAGTTAAATCAACCTTTATCCAACAGTTGATTCTGTGTAGTAACCACAAAATGCCAATCGAGACACTGTGAACAGCCTTTAAATAGCAACTTTCCTTCCAACTCTCCGGGACTGCAATTTGTGAATATATATTGCTCCAGTAAGTACTGGTTATGGGTCATAAAAGAAAGAAAAATAACACAACAGCAATCAGCCAGACTCTCCTTCCCAAACCTGCCTCCAGTGCTGATTATTCCAAATCATTACTTATCCAATCAGTCTGTTAGTAAAGCGGCTGGCTAAAGTCACCCGCCTGGCACAGAGGAAATTACTACTATTGGAGACGATGAAGCATCATCATATCAGTAATGGCAAAAAGTCATTGAGTGCTGACTATATGCCAGGTGCCATCTTAAACTCCTCAGAAGCCTTGTCTCGTTTAATCCTCATAAACTCCTCTGAGGTCTGTGAAGTTTTACAGTTGAGAAAATTAAGGCAAAGGGTGTCTAAGCAACTTGCCCAAGTTTAATCACTTGTAAATGGTAGAGCCCAAACCACATGCTAGAGCTGCTTTCTTCTACAGCATGATCTAGACATTGGAGGACGTTTACATATCACTGAGTCTTAATCCAAGCTGAATGACTTGCCCAAGATCATACAGCTATTCCCTGGTTGAGCTGGGACTGAAATACAGGTCTTCACTTCTAGTTGATTCCTAAAACAGTGCTGTTCCAGCTAAACTCCACTGTGGTTCGTGAACAAGTTAAGAGTGAACTTGAAGAAGAGTTCTATTTTGGCCTCATGGATAAAGGGTCCATTATTTTCAAAACTCCACTCTTAAGCCATTGCCTTCTTTAGCTGATAGGAGAACTCTTTCCCTAACACTGAGAAAAAAAAAAAAATATATGGGAACTATGAGGCTTTATTCTGGCCCTGCTAATTTGGAGCCATTTCAGGTTATAAATATGCACTATTCACATGTAATTTTTGTTCACTGGTTATGGGTTTCCAGTGGTCTTTCAGGGAGTGAAGAAAGTTATCTGCAATTGGAATTTCTCCAGGTTTAACAAGAACTGGATCCACAAATGATTCCAATACAGTTCATGTTTCCAGAGAACTAGGAAAAGTAGATGAGTTTTTAAGACAGACACTAGAGAACAGACACCAAACTTGAGTTGTCCTGTTTTGTATCTTCCTGAGATTTTACCAACTAAAAAAAATACACAGGAAGTCTTTAAAACTAAGAACACAAAACTACTATAAGGCTGGCTTCGGATGCTATTTTTGGTTTTGGTTGCTTGCAGGCTACTTTAATTTGAATTAATTTTTTAAACTGTTCCTGGGCCTTAGAAATTAAACTGACTCTATTGACCTTCCCTTTGTCTGGCTCTTAAGACAAGGGGTGAGGCTGCCATGTCATCTCCCTCTGTCCACACTCTGCTCAATGCTCCCTGGCATGGAGCTACCGTAACATGCATCATTGGTGTTTTCCATTTTCTGACTTGCTCTCTGTCCCTCCCCCCTCATTTAATGCTTTCATCTTTTTTTCTCCTCTCCCCTCCCTGAGTGGAAACTCCTGGCAAAAAGAAACCACAGAGATACGAGTACAGAGTTACCAAATGTTTTAGGGGGTTAACATTGTTTTCTGAGCTTTATGTTCTATTCCTAAATTTTTACAATGAGTCCTGTGGAAAAGCAGTTAATTCCCTTTAATTTTTTTCATCTGTAAAGTGGGGTCACAGTGCTTCCCTTTGTCTTAAAAGATCAATATGGCGTGTTACACCCTAGAAAACAAACTCCATGTAAGTGAAAAGCTGCATTGCTTACACTTGGCGCCCGGACCGAGTGTGAACTCAGTGAGTTGAAGCAACAATGCAAGGTGACGAAGTCGTGCCTGACTGTGATGACCAATGCCCTAACGCGATTTCCTGCAATGTACACACGTCCTGCATTGTGTTTTATTTCATTTTAATTGAAAGCTTAGGAAACGCTTCATGCTTCATAAATGTTCTGTTATTTTCAGATCAATCTACTATAGTGGAAAACTTAGTAAACAAATAGGTAATGGTCTTGCTGAGTTGTTGAGCATTTCTTATTGACATCTCACCAGCTTCACGCCCTGCCCGCAGGTCCTCATCTCTTGTTTGTTGTTGTTGTTTCTTTTTTCAAACATTAATTTTCAGAAAAGATATGCTCTGCTGCAGAAAAAGTGGTAAATACCAGAGCAACTCTCTTCCGAACTACTTTACATTTGACTGGTTTTTTAGTTATATGTAATGCCCCATGGTTAACACATTTTTTTTTTAAATAAATAAATATCCTGGAGAATAACATTGTTGCCTCCATTCATTTTTTTTTTTTTTCTAAAGAAAGCAAAGAACTATTCTTGGAAATATCTGCCTCCAGGAATGTGTGTGATGTATCATTTTTGGTTTGTTATATTCAACTCCTAATGGTGTCATGTAGGTGGCATGTGAGCTGTGACTAACAAAAGGCAAACTTCTGGGTATCTCAAGATCCTGCCACAGTACACTCTGCCCTGCTGCTTTTAAATATACTACGTTGAAAAGTTTAAAACGTAATAAAAGGAAATAGATTAAATATAGCCATGTGCTGCATCACTATTTTTGGTCAAGGATGGACCATATATATATGACAGTAGTCCTGTAAGATTATAATATCTTATCTTTATTGTACCTTTTCCATTAGGTTATTAAGTATCAAATGTCCGATTTCCTTAAGTATTGAGTTTAACAGTTGATATCTCTGACATTTTACTTCGACACTTCTTGTTTTATTTTTATTGTGAAGGTACATCCTCAGTCTTTCAAACACACATTTTTGGCTTGTGATTATCTTTCAAATTTTTTGGAGCAATTTTTGTGAAATCACGGATAAGTCAAAAATTTGTGTTATTTTTAAATATGAGTTCTGTTGTAGAACCAATGCAGCACAGACAGCTCAAGATATCAATGAAGTGTTTGAGAAAGATGTGGCTAATGAACACACAGTAAATCAATGGTTTGAGAAGTTCCATTCTGGTGATTTTAATCTCAAAAATGAGCTATGTGGGCGACTTGAGACCAAGGTGGATAATGGTGAGCTGAAAGTTGTAGTGGAAGCAAATCCATCTCAAACTAGGCATGAATTAGCAGCAAGGTTTGAAGTTACTATTCCCACAACACTGGACCATTTGAAACAAATAGGTAAGGTAAAGAAGCTGGATAGATGGGTTCCACGTGAATTAAACAAGCGTCAAAAGAAAAATTGTCTCCAAGCTTGCCTTTCTTTACTGTCACAATATAAAGGCAAACCATTTCTATAATGTATTGTAATGTGTGATGAGAAATGGATTCTTTTTGACAATCACAAGCATTTGGCACAATAGTTGGATAAAGATGAAGTGCTGAAACACAGTCCAAAACCGAATATTCATCAAAGAAAGCTAATGGTGTCTTTTTGGTGGTCCGGTGCTGGTATTGTACATTACAGCTTCATGAAACCTGGTCAGTCGATGACAGTGGATGTCTACTGCAACCACT
Organism: Indri indri; assembly: GCA_004363605.1. NCBI lineage: Eukaryota > Metazoa > Chordata > Mammalia > Primates > Indriidae > Indri > Indri indri. The sequence goes on from RJWJ010046820.1 coordinate 4,114, forward strand.
TGGATGAAGTGATGAGGATGCTCGAGATTAAGCAGCTGAGATTGGTCAATAGATACAGGCCAATCCTCTTGCAAGGCAACGCTCAATCACATGTTGCACAAACAACACTGCTCAAACTATAGAAGCTGAGCTTGGAAACTCTCTGTCATCTACCATATTCACCAGACCTTGCACCAACTGACTACCACTTCTTCCAGGCTTTGAACCACTTCTTTCAAGGAAAAATATTCAATTCTCAACAAACTGTGGAAAACACCTTTTAAGATTTCATGACCACTTGCTCTCCAGGCTTCTTCACTGCTGGCATAAACAAGCTACCGTTAAGATGGCAAAACCGGATCGATAGTTTAGGTGCATACTTTGAGTAAGTGTACTGCTTCTTGTTTGAGATATAATAAACTATACTTTTGATTAGAAATAAAACATTTAATATTTAATGATCAAAATATGTTTAGATACACTAATACTTCCTATTGAGTTACAATTGCTGAACAGTATTCAGTCCAGTAACATGCTTTACAGGTTTGTAGCCCAGGAACAAAAGTCTATACCATATTAGGTGTATATCAGGCTATACCATCTAGGTTTGTATACTCTATGACGTTTGCACAGTGACAAAATCATCTAAAGACACATATCATGGATCCTGTTATTAATTGACACATGACTGTACACAAAATGGATTAACCAGTGATAAGAGTCACTATATGGTAGAAGATCCAAACAAATTCTTTCCTTTTTTCAATTACAGGGAATTAGTAGGAAAGCCCAGCTATTTCCTCAATCTCAAAGTTCCTGGATGGGAAAATTCCTGGGTAGGAAAGAGAGGAAGGTAAATATTTCTTCAGTATAGGAACTATATTTTACTTAGTATTTGTTAAATATAAAAAATTTAAGATGGTGCCTGGCACATAGTAAACACCCAAAAATTTAATGGTGATGACGAAGGTGTATATCCCATGTGTCTAGAACAGAGGTGGCACATCATAGCTACTTGTTAAATAATTCTTACATTTTCTAAAATGAATAAATGAATCATTTCATTTCCTGTGATTCCCAGAAAAGTGGTAGATAATTTTCAGTATTGTCCCCACTCCTCTACAAAGACCCTCCTGAGCCCCATTCTTCAGAGCTTCGCTAATACAATGCTGACCCCTTAGAACCACATTCAAGACACTGAACAATGGCAGGGACTCAGGATGAGATCCTTGCCACAGTGGCCTACTGCAAATATAAGGGCTCTGGGTCTTGTGTATGATAAACCAGAACCAGGGCCACAGTCCTCAGAACTGCTTGTCTTAAGTCCATGCTGCCTTGGCTAGAATTTGTGGCTAGAATTTGACATTTTTTACATGAGTAAGAGAAATTTCAAGGGCAGTAAAAGGAGAAATAAATGGGAAAGGCAAAGACTAATTGAGAATACTCACCATTTCTTATGTTGGTTGGAGACTGAAGTCATTTTTGTGCACTTGGTATTTTTCTGCCGGTTGCTCATTTAATCCATAAGATTTTGAGAAGTGAGATCATAAATTATTTAGTAAAATACAGAACATGTAGCATGCTGTCTGGATTGACAGGTGGTAAAACTCAGGTTAGAGGATTCTAAATATAAAGGAACAGGTGAATGAAAATTTAAAAAGCAAGATTAAGAGGGATTGGAGCACAAAACATGCTGACAAAGCAGAGTGCCTTGGTCTCCTTTGGTCACTATCAGTGAATGACAGACACTTTAATTCCCCATTTTACTGTGGATAATAAGCTGCTATGATGACTTGACTGGCGAGATCCCACATACAAATATAAGTCTGTGACCACGTATATCATCAGCGCCTCCAGCACTGCGGCTTGTCTTACTAACTGGCCCTCTGTTTAGGATATCATGGCAAATGCTAAAGCAATGAGATTATTCTTTTGTTTTCTAGGGTGAATAGGGCTCCTATGAAGAAAGGTACTTCTTCCTAGAAGTATCAGTTGAGCTAGGACACAGATTCACTGTTAGACAATCCCACAGTTCATGATTTACATCAGTTACCTGTGTCTTTGAAAAGATAATAAGGTTAGATTACACAAAGACACTGCACTTTGCTCTGCTCTGCCATGCTGTCTTTCCCTGTCCTCTACTTATTTAAGAATGAGTAAATAGAGAAAAGATGAACAAGAGGAATGGAACGAGATTGGGTTTTTATCTTTATGAGTACTTTATAGGTGATTTTGGGTTTTCCTCCATAGTAAAACTCCATTAGCCCATCAATATGTTTGCAAACAGGATGCTAGATACACTTATTTTTGCCTCCTGTGTAAAAGAATGGCAGCACCTATGGAAAAAGGGAGGGAAATTTTTGCTAGAGCCATGGGTAAATGTACCCACCTTTCTGCAAAACACGACTCAAGCAGGTATGACCAAGGAGAATGAGTACAGGAGGAGGAGCATAAGGTGGAGGAATGCGCCTGGTGGGGAACATGAAAATGTGCTTGACCTTAAATGGATGCTTGAGGTGAGCAAACATATGTATTGATATTTAAGGTGTGCATGAGGAGGGATGGGAGGTTAAAGACTGCGTAAGCCTTGAGCATGTATGTTTGTTAGACTTGTGGCTATGTGTCAATGCTGTATCAGTATGCGACATCACAGTAAGAAATGAAAAGGAAACGAATGAGGGGGGTGAATGCAGCTCAGCCTTTACTGGTATTTCTGCATTAATTAAGTAAAAAAGTGCAGTCATGGTATGGATCTCATCAGGGAAAGATGCTTTGTAATTTCGCATAAAAGCCAAGTAAGGAAGGTAGGCTGTGAGAAACTTAAAGTAAATCTCCCCATTAATGAAAATCTGCTTTTAAGGCGATTTGCTTTGGTTTAGAGCTTATTTTCAAGATCAGGATTAATATTAATTGTAAATTTATGGAAAGTGGAAGTACTTAAGAGATAGCAGGTTCTCTGTGCATAGCTGTGTTTGTCCTCTGGGGATACATGACTTGGATGGATGTGGCTTGCATAGCAGGTTACATAACTGGTACGATTATGGGCTGTGCATGGATTCTTGATGTCCAGAACAGCTGCACACTTGTAAAGGTTTGCATCTTGAAGTTGAGATGGAGTCCCCTGGGCATTGTTAAGATTTGCATAGGAAGTTCAATATGGCTCATGTCTTTGTGTTTTCTGTAGTCTTAATAACTATTAATATATTAATAGTAAGCACTTATTAGATACTTACTATATATAAGGCACATTTTACCCATTTAATCCCCACAGTAACCTTGTGAGTTAGATTTTCTTTTATTTGTTTTTATTTCAGAATATTATGAGGGTACAAACGTTTTGGTTACATACATGGATTGCTTTTGTACTGCTTGAATCAAAGTTATAAGTGTGCCCCTCACTCAGATAGTATACACTGTACCCATTAGATATGATTTCACCCATCCCCTCCTGCTTACTCCCACCTGCTTGATTTCTGTTGAGTTTTACTTCCATTTGTGCACATGAGTGCTGTTCCATTAGTTCCAACTTAATGGTGAGTACATGTGGCGTTTGTTTTTCCATTATTGTGATACTTCACTTAAGAGAATGGTCTCCAGTTCCATCCAGATTGTTACAAAATGTATTAATTCATTTTTTATGGCTCAGTAGTACTCTATGGTATGCATATACCACATTTTATTAGTCCGCTCATGAATCAGTGGGCACTTGGATTGATTCCACATCTTTGTGATTGTGAATTGTGCTGCAATAAACATTCTAGTGCAAATGTCTTTTTGATAAGATGACTTTTTTTCCTTTGGGTAAATACCAAGTAGTGGGATTCCTGGATCAAATGGCCGATCTACTTTTAGTTCTTTGTGGAATCTCCATCCTATTTTCCATAGAGGTTGCACTAGTTTGCAGCCCCACCAACAGTGTATAGGTGTTCCTTTCTCTCCACATCCACACCAACGTCTTTTGTTTTAGGACTTTTTGATAAAAGCCATTCTCACTAGGGTTAGGTGATATCTCACTGTGGTTTTGATTTGTATTTCTCTGATGATTAGTGATGTTGAGCATTTTTTCATATGTTTATTGGCCATTGTCTATCTTCTTTTGAAAAGCTCCTGTTCATGTCTTTTGCCCACTTTATAATGGGGCTGTTTGATTTTTTCTTGCTGAGTCACTTGAGTTCTTTCTAGATTCCAGTTATTAGCCCTTTATTAGGTGTATAGCATGTGAATATTTTCTCTCATTCTGAGGGTTATCTATTTGCTTTGTTGATTGTTTCCTTGGCTGTGAAGAAGCTTTTTAATTTAATAAAGTCCCATTTATTTATATTTGTTGTTGCTGTGATTGCCCTTGGGATCTTCATAAATTCTTTGCCGAGGCTGATATCCAGAAGAATTTTTCTGACGTTTTTTTCTAGAATTCTTATGGTTTCATGTCTTATATTTTATTATTATCCATATTTTAGAAAGAAGAATATGATCCACCAAAAGGTTAAGAAATTTTCCAATGTCATGCAGCTAGTAGGTGCTGGAGGCACATCTTGAACCCAGACAGGATGGTCCCAGATTCTGTGTGATCAACCTTGGGGCTAGCCTGCTTGTGCACACACACTAGAACTGGAATGATATAAAAGTTAGATGAGTAGTGAGTTGCATGTGTAAGTTACATCCATGTAGAAGATTACTTAGCCATTATAGCATGCTATAAAAGTTCATAATGCATACCATATTTCATCAAGTTTAAGGCACACATTTTATTCACAAACTAATATTTCTGAAATTGAATTGTATGTTAAAGTTGATAAGAAAGCATTACGTTTTAATTTAATTGGCTCCATGTTTTTTTTTTCTTGGTGACTCATAAAATTATGATATGTCTTACAATCAGTAGCATCTTATTGTCAGTAAAATACAGAAGGTAGCTTTTAATTCCTGAGTGCAGTACATTAAAACATGATATATGAATGCAGACAAAAGGATGTGTTGGTCTATGTGTATATGTTTGTTTTCTGGCTGAAGTTTGATATATATGCCCTGACTCAAAAAACACAGGATGCACATTTCCTCTCTGACAGGGTACACTGATAGGGTAACAAACATGAAGTAATGTCATTAAGAAAATCAGAGTACAAAATGGGGAATAAAGGCAACAATTAATCTAGAATATGTGAAGAACAGAGAAGTACATACTGGTAAATGACCAGGAAAGGTGTGACTATTTCATAATGAGGAAGCTTAGGAGTTAGAGTGAAGCTCACATTGGTCAGGATCCCAGCCCTGTTCTTTTGTTTTTTAATTTTAATTTTTTTTTATTTCAGCCTATTATGGGGGTACAAATGTTTAGGTTACATATATTGCCCTTGCCCCACCAGAGTCAGAGCTTCAAGCATGTCCATCCCCCAGACAGTGCACACTGCACCCATTAGGTGTGAATATACTCATCCCCTCCTCCCCCTCCATCTTTCTGACACCCGCTGAATGCTATTACTATATGTGCACTTAAGTGTTCATTGGTTAATACCAATTTGATGGTGAGTACATGTGGTGCTTGTTTTTCCATTCTTGGGATACTTCACTTAGTAAAATGGGCTCCAGCTCTATCCAGGATAATACAAGAAGTGTTAGATCACCATTGCTTTTTGTGGCTGAGTAGAACTCCATGGTATATATATATACCACATTTTATTAATCCACTGTGTATTGATGGGCACTTGAGTTGTTTCCACATCTTCACAATTGTGAATTGTACTGCTGTGAACATTCTATTGCTGATGTCTTTTTTATAGAATGTCTTTTTTTCCTTTGGGTAGACGCCCAGTAACGAGATTGCTGGATCAAATCGTAGTTCTACTTGTATCTCTTTGAGGTATCTCCATATTGCTTTCCACAAAGGTTGTACTAGTTTGCAGTCCCACCAGCAGTGTATGAGTGTTCCTATCTCTCCATGTCCACACCAACATTTATCGTTTTGGGACTTTTGGATAAAGGCCACTCTCACTGGAGACAAGTGATATCTCATTGTGGCTTTGATTAGCATTTCCCTGATGATTAGAGATGTTGAACATTTTTCTATATGTTTGTTGGCCATTTGTCTATCTTCTTTTGAAAAGTTTCTATTCATGTCCTTGGCCCACTTTTTGATAGGGTCGTTTGATTTTTTCTTGTTGATTTTCCTGAGTTCTATATAGATTCTAATTATCAGCCCTTTATCGGTTGTGTAGCATGTGAACATTTTCTCCCATTCTGTAGGTTGTCTGTTTGCTCTCATGATAGTTTTCTTGGCTGTGCAGAAGCTTTTTAATTTGATCAGGTCCCATTTATTTATATTTGTTATTGCTGTGATTGCCTTCGGGGTCTTCTTCATAAATTCTTTCCCTGGGCCAATGTCTATAAGAGTTTTTCCAACATTTTCTTCTAGAATTCTTACAGTTTTGTGTCTTAGGCTTAAGTCTATATTTAACTAAGAAGGTAAAAGACCTCTTCAGGGAAAACTACAAAACACTGAGGAAGGAAATAGCAGAGGACGTAAACAGGTGGAAAACCATACCATACTTATGTGTTGGCAGAATCAACATTGTTAAAATGCCTATGCTACCCAAAGTGATCTACAGATTCAATGCAATCCCTATAAAAATAACAACATCATTTTTTGCAGATCTAGAAAAAAATAATTCTATGCTTCGTATGGAACCAGAGAAGACCCCATATAGCAAAAGCAATCTTAAGCAAAAAGAACAAATTGGGAGGCATCAGTGTACCAAACTTCAAGCTATACTACAAGGTTTTAGTAACTAAAACAGCATAATACTGGCACAAGAACAGAGGCATAGACCATAGTGGAAGAGAACTGAGAACCCAGATATAAAACCATCCTCATATAGCCATCTGATCTTTGACGAAACAGACAAAAACATACACGGGAAAAGAATCCTTATTCAATAAATGGTGCTGGGAAATTTGGATAGCCACATGTAGAAGACTGAAGCAGGATCCGTACCTTTCACCTCTCACAAAAATCAACTCACGGTGGATAATAGACTTAAACCAGCCCTGTTCTTATTAAATACAAGTGCACAAGTTGCTATCCTATTAGTAGATCTTGTCCTGGAGGAAACAT
>RJWJ010046821.1:0-11213 GCA_004363605.1 Indri indri
AAAAAAAACTACAATAATAATTTGAGTCCCAGAAAGAAAGAAGGACAAGTGAGAATATTTATGTGCAAGGGATACAAATTGAGCACATTCTCTGAACCAGCCACCGTGAACACCAAGAGACAGGCGACAATCCTGCTCCATCAGGAAGCACCCAGCATGGGAGAGCACACGTTCTCCAAAACGTCTACCACACAGCATCGTGGTTCACAGCAAGAGCTTTGAAACCAGAATGGCCTGGGTTTGAATTCCAGTTTCATCACTTTTTGCTCTGCTTTATTTGTCTGTTTTTAATCTCGCTGTGGTCTGTTTCCTTCTCTGTAAGATGGTAGTTTTATTATAGTTTAGAAGGTATTTTATTAATTATCATCATTCATATTCAATACAAACTGTTATCATTTGTATAAGAATTTTGGGCACTGCACAGCACTTTGACATCCCTAAATTGCTTTTATCCCTAAATGTCTCTGTGAAGTCAAGGGAGGGTGTTGCTACACCTGTTCCATTTGTAAGAAAACTAAGTATGAAGAGGTTGAATAACTTGATCATGGTCACACAAAGAGACAGTTTTAGACTCAATTCCGTGTCTTTGAAGGCACAATCCTGTGCTCTTTCCCATCCGCACACTGCCTTCTCCCTCACCATAGGTGATCTGGGGGGCTTCTGATTGCTTTGGGCAAAGATTTATTTCAAAAATCCATCTTCCCTCCTGCATATTAACATCAGCAACCCATAAACCAGGCAGACTCCAACCACGCCAGACACATGCGAATCTGCTAAATGCCTTTTACTAGGACAACTGATATCGGCAATGACGATCTTCACAAGACATTCACGCACATCCCCTGAGGCTTCCTGCCTGGAATCCAGGTCATTTAAAAAACTCATTTAATACAACTAAGCTTGAAAGGTAACTACTATTGGCATGCTCTGAAGCGCGCTGCCAGGAGGCAGCCCACTCCTTAAGCACTGGCTGCTGAAGGCAAGGGCCATTAACTGGCCTCCCAGTTCTTCACTAGGGAACTCTCCTAGCGCGGGGTCTGAGTGATCTTAGTGTCAAGGGCCATTTGCCTGGGATGTGCTCTCTGATGCAGAAATGTCTGGGTCTGGGCCTTGGGCTGTAAACAAGTATTGCTCAGACTTTTTAAAATGTAAACCTCAGTTAAAAAAAAATATTTACATCACAACCTAGTTACAGATGTGTTTAAAAATCGTGGGTAGAGAAATCAGTTTAGTGAGAACAACCAGCACTCATAAGACTTGATTGGAATGGAATGGAATAGGATGAAATGGTAAGGAATGGAAATGGAGTAGAATACACTAGAATAGAACATAGAGTGCATTGCACGTGGAAGGATTAAGTGTCTGTCTCTATCTACTATATCTTCCTATTTGATTATAATCTATTGATGTATCTGCAAACTGGACACCATATTTAATGTATTTCTTCCAGTGAGTCATAGCCTAAAAAGTTTGAAATACCTTAGTCTGGAGGAAAGCCAACAGAAGGAGGTTAGATTTGTTGGGAATTTAAAGAAAAAAACAGAATAAGGTCTAGGAAGATGAAGGAATTCTGCAGTCCCCCAACTGCTGACTGGGTTCTTCCAGGGCTCTTATCCTTTACCCAAGGCAGCCGTCTCCCTCACTTGGCCCACACAGCCATATGTGCTCAGCCCTCCTGACTTCTCCTGCCTCATGGCTGCCCAGTCCCATCACCGTGTCACCCCAAGCTCCAGCAACACCAAACACTCCAATGGCTCTCATCTTTACAGGCTTCTACTCATAGGCTCATTCTACCTAGAATTCCTATTTTCACTGCATCTTTGCCTTGGTGACTCCTATTCATACTTTTAATTGGTCAACTAAATTGGCACCTCCTCTAGGTAGCTTCCATGTGTCACTCAGCATTCATTCATTCAGCATTTAACAAATATTCACAAAACACTGACCTAGGTACCTGGGATGTCACAGTCAATAGGATAGAAGTTTCTGCCCTCCTGGTGTCTAACAACTAATGGGAAGACAGATGATAAATAAACAACTACATATGTCATGCAATGTCACTGAAGAAAAATGAAACATAGCAAGGGAGAGATTGGATGGCAGAGAAAGGTTTCTCTCTAGTGGGAATTTTGAGAAGAAAACTGATTTAAGCTGCAGAGTTGTTTGGGGAAGAGTGTTTCAGATCAAGGGAACATCAAGTACAAAGACCCTGAGGCAAGAACAGGGTTTACATTCCTCTTATAGGCTTCCTAGCACCTTCTGTACATTTTTGTTATGCTGAATTATACTTTTCTTTGTTTTTTTATACTTTAATATGAGCTTCTGGATAGCAACTAGTAACTAGCCAAATGTAGTTCTCTCTACATATTTGAATATTTAAAGAAAGAAACCAATCAGTGACTAAGGAAGTGATTGTCGGGATGAATACATGAGTGAAGCTCTTTCCCTCCTTTCTGGGAAGAGAGAAGCAGGGGAGACCTGGCTGTCCGTGGACATTATTCAGGCAACAGGAAGAATTTAAGCAAGGTACACTTTGGAGGGAAACTCCAGAAATGAAAAAAAAAAAAGAAACACACTTTCCCTAGAACTAACTCAGCTGATATAAGTAAAACTAAAAGGAGAGATGAGTAGATGGGTTAATTCTATGAAAAACATATGCCACTGTAGGCGGATCCATCCAAACTCATTAGTTTGAAAAGCAAATTGCCTTTCAAAACATAGTTGTGTTAGATCAGTGTTTAGAAATTCCTCTTGGCTCTGCAAATATGCAGTCTTATGAAGAGATGGCATGGCCCTGAACACATTTTCAACTGTCTAGAAAATGAATCCCGGCATATTAGAGCTAGAAGGAGAAAATAAACTACTCTGAAGTCTTCATTTCATGATATAGATGAGGAGGCACAGCAACTGCTCGCCTGAGCTGTGCCTAGAACCCAGGCCTGGTCCCTTTCAGGTCAGGGTCCTCGCATCCCATAATACTGCATTTAGCTTGCCTGTTGAACAGAATTTCTCTTCTCCAATTTTGTAAGAGAACGTTTCTCCCAATTATGAGATTAGGACTTATTAAAAGAATCGAAATGTTGAACTCTAATAGCCTTCTCCCAGATTCTGGGGTGTCAGAGGAAATATTCCAACACTCTCACATCAAATTAAGTGTCAGATGAAAAGAGCTTCCAGGAATCTTAACTCCAAGAAGTCTTTCCTATCTTGCTCTGTTTCTTTTTGAACTCTTGCACTTCAAATAAGTCTTAATGCAAGCTGATCTCAGAATTATCCATTTTTCTCAGCACAGCTTAAACTGGGAGACTGGAGAGATCCTCCCAGATAACGATGAAGTTGTAAAATGTGCTCAGGGATAGCAATGTGACTTAGAGAGCTCCTTGCCTTTTACAGTTAAAGAGAGGGAATATCATATCTTTTCAAATACACTTTTTACTTTAGAATAATTTTAGGTTTACTTTTTGTTACAAAAATAATACGGAAAGATTCCATATATTCTTCACCCAGTTTCCCCGGTTGCTACAGCTTACATTATCATGGTACGTTTGTTACAACTAAGCAATAAAGATTGGTACTTATTATAAATCATAATCCACACTTTATTTGGATTTCACTAATTTCCCCTCATGTCCTTTTCCTCTTCCAGGATCCCATGAAGGAGACTACAGTGCATTTAGTTATTAGATCTCCCTAGCCTTCTCTGATGTGGCAACTTCCTAAGACTATCTTTATTTTTGATGACCTTGACAATTTTCTGATTTTTTTTTTTTTTTTTTTTTTTTTTTGGGATGGGGTCTCACCGTATTGCTGAGGCTTATCTCACAATCCTGGCCATCCTCCCACTTCAACCTCCCGAGTAGCTGGGATTACAGGTGCAAGCCACAGTGCCCAGGCGACCTTGACAATTTTGACTGAGAGAGTTCATTCACTGTCCTTCAATTCAGGTTTGTCTTATAGTTTTCTCACTGCTAGAGTGGGGTTACCAGTTGTTTTGGATCACAGAGTTGAAGTGCCACTCTCACCACGTCATATTAAAGGTACAATATGACTTGTCATTCATAATGTTAACCTTGGTCACCTGGTTGAGATAGTGTTTGCCAGGTTTCTCCTGTGTAAAGTTACTCTATTTTCCTTTCTACTCTAAATTCTTTGGAAGTGAGACATTAAGTATGTCCCACAGTCAAGGGATGAGGGGTGTGTGTGTGCATACACACATATACACATATATACATATGTACACACATATATACATACACACATGCATATATGCATACACACACACACACAGGATGCAGTTTGCAAAACATACCACATTCTTCTTCCCTTTGTTCCTCTGCTCATGGTGCAGCCTCTGCCTGGAGCACACTTCTCCTTTTGCCTCGGCTAATTCCCACTCATCCTTCAAAACTCAGTTCTGACTTTACTTCTCCTGAGACCCTTGCCATCTGTTTAGGCTGGGTAGGGTCTCCCTACTCTTTGCTCCGCAGCACCCAGTTCACACCCTGTGCCATGCTGTTTCGTGTGTGCTTATTATTTCACCACCTCTCTCTGGTCTGTGAGTTTCTTGAAGAGTATGGTGGTGTATTACATATTTTTATCCTTAGGATTTAGAAGAATGTTAATAAATGCTCACTGAATAGATAATTGAATGAAAGAATATGAGCCTTATGACACTCAAGGAGATCTTATCTCCATTTAAAAATAGAGAAACCGAGGCTTGGAGATAGTAGATAACTTTCCTGAGGTCACACAGCTAGTAATGACAAGGGATCCAAGACTCAGTCGCAAGTCCTTTGACTATGTCCCTCTTGTCAATTTCAGTGCTGACATTCTAGGAATCCGAAGCCACAAGGGTCTGTCTGCTACCTGGTGATGTGTGTAAATCCCTTAGTAATGGTACATTGTTACATGTTGTCCTGTCTAAACTTTCCCCTAGCTCAGCTGTGACAATTGGGGTGTCCATTACAGTGCTCTCGTTTAGTTTAATGTACTTAGTATTGAACTTTAATAAGAGCCTCATACTCTTGTAAAATCTGATGCAGACTCCAGAGGGACTCCAAAGACTTGCCTATTTCAAGGAGAGTTTATTTAAGAGTGTTCTTGATGTTGGGAGACAAAATGTGATCATTTATGTTATTTGCACTCTCTGCTCTTAATTTTAGAGGAGCAATTGTTAATCCTAAATTGGATGTAACCAAGGGTCCTGGTTCATAAGGATGATCAAATTCTGAGCTCTTCCCTAGTTTTGTAGAAGGTGACACAGAATCCCAGGGAGGTTGATCACCTGCTGATGGTCACCCAACCAGATGGGGATGAGTGCAATGTCCTGAATCTCCTCTCGGTATACTTTCTCTCCATCTCTCAGCCTCTACTGGAGTTGGCTGAATCCCAGAATACTGTGTAAGTACATGAATGCGTCAAGGAAGATAATGAGATTTTAGAGTTCCTAAAGAAAGAATGAAGGGAATATGGATCACAAATATAGCTCTTCTCCCATCTCTTCTTTGTCCTCTTTTGGCCCTTTCCTCCTCTTCCTTCTACTCCAGCAAGTAAGTTACAGTCAGAGATGGAAGTGGGCAGAGTTCCAAACCAATTATAACATCTAAACTTAACCTACAACTAAAGGAACATATGCTGGATTTTCTAGACAAGTTCCAATTTCAAGTTTTCTGTTCCCTCTCCCTTAAGTATTTCTCGGCCAGGCGTGCTGGCTCATGCCTACAATTCCAGCCCTTTGGGAGACCAGCATGGGAGGATTGCTTGAGGCCAGGAGTTCAATATCAGCCTGGACAACACAGAAAGACCCTGTCTCTGCCAAAAACTTTACAAATTAGCCAGGCATGGTGGTGCTGGCCTGAAGTCCCAACTACTTATGAGACTAAGGCAGGACGATCACTTGAGCCCAGCAGTTTGAGATTACAGTGAGCTATGACTGTGCTTCCGCACTCCTGCCTGGGCAACACAATGACATCCTGTCTTTCTAAAAAAAAAAAAAAAAAAAAAAAACAAGAAAAACACATTTTTTTTTTTTAATTTAAAAAAATGAGTTTCTCACAATGCTAAATTCCAAATGGGAGCCTCACCTCTCAAGGCAAAGGGAGGTAGTACTCTTCTGACTGTGCTCAACTAAATGGCAACATAGCTGGAGTTTTCCTTCTTGGAATTCTGAATGCCTTTTGTTTATCCGCAGTCCCAGGCCACCAATTCCACTGCTATCATTGGTTAAGCATCCTACCCACACCCACCCATGACTGCCTACCCAAAGACATCTCCACTCCAACATTAGCCATCAAATTAGTACACTCCCCAACTCCCCCTTGTTTTTTGTAAAACTCTGAGCTAAGAATGGTTTTTGCATTTTTAAATGGTTGAAAATAATTCAAAAGAATAATAATATTTTGTGATACATAAAAACTATAGCATATATGAAATTCAAATTTCGATGTTTATACATAAAGTGTTAGAGTTTGTCAAAAAATTGTAGAAACTGTAATTTATGTTATAATTATATCGAATTTATTTAGAAATTTTAATTTTATGTAAGTACTTGTATCCTCAATTTTGTCTTTTGGTCCACAAAGCCTCAAATATTTACTATTTGGCTCTGTACATAGAAAAGTTTTCCCTTCCCCTGCTGTAGAGAAAGATGCTAATGTCGTGGCTCAAAGCTCAGGTCTTAGAATCAAAGCAGACTTGCATGAAAAGCAAGATGAGATAACTCATGTTGGACACGTATGTGTGCTGGGCACATGATAAACACTCAGTAAATGTTAATTACTATCAGCATCTGCATTAACAACCCTGTTATCTTCATCATTGTTATTAGAACAATTCTCTCAAAGCTTAGTTCTGAAACTCCCAAATCTCTCCAAGCAAGTCCTCTACAGAAACAGTGGTTACTAGGAGAAGGCTGATAATAGGAAAGTGTGAAACATTCCCTTCCAGGCTCCTCAGTCTACAAAGTTCTGATGACAGGGGAGGTGCCATGTAGTTAGATATTGATGTAATTAAGTTCATACACATTATGGTGTCTACGAGGCTTAACTCTCATAGAGGAGGTATTTTCATATTAAAAGAGTTACTTATTAAGACAAATAAATCTTTAATTATTGAAATAAATATATGACAGAAAAGGGAAATTGATCAGTAGTGGTAGAAAAAGAATACATATCTCATATTTTTACACATAAAGCAGTCTTCTGTTAATTCTTGCCATTTTTAGCCCACATAATTCTCAAATTTCCATTTGTGATTATTCAATAACTCTGCTTCTGTCTCCTCTGACCAATACACATTTGTATTAAATACACACATACTTAAATTTGTCTTTGAGAAGGATATATGAAGAAAACAGCATTATGTTATTTTGTTTTTAAATATTTATTTTCATTATAGATGTAATATATCTCTATCACTGAAAATTTGGGAAGGAAGGAAATAAAGGAAAAAAGAGCCAATATCTCACCTCAGATCTTAGTTTTCCTAGGCATATTTTTTTTCAAAAGAGTTATAATCATGATACAGTTATATTTATGTTGTTCAACAATTTTGCGTACTGCGATTTTCACTTAACTTGGTGAAAGTGTTTTTCTGTATCATTGGATGTTCTTCATAGTCATATGCAGGACACAGCTAACCCAAATGACAACTTTGAGGGAATTAGAGGAAGACTCTCCTTTTTCCAAGCTAACATGGCCCCATAGTGTTGGGCAAGCAGAGCACAGACTGTATTTTAGTCTCCATTGGTCTCTACCTTCCCTTGGTTTGGTGGCCTTGTGCAGTGAACAACTTTAAATACTGTGCATGGCAGCCACGCACAGTAAGCATATAGCTTCTCCACATCCCCATCCCAGAACCCTGGCCTATAAATCACAAGATGCCAGCTATGGGCCTTTGGGGCCATCATTCCATCTGTCCTCTTCCACTGCTGTCTGAGTTTTGGGACTTCTTTGAAGATATGATAGTAGCATTAATGCCATGGGGCTGATAGGGGAAATAATGTGTAGTCACAAGCAGAACTGAATCTCCTCTCAGTATCCTTTCCATCTCTTTTCCTCTACTAGAGTTGGTGGAATTCCAGAATACTATGTAAAAACATGAATTTGTCAAGGAATATGATGAAATATATTTTAACACCTGGGTTAAAATCCCTCTCCTCTACCAACTGTTGCATAACTGTGGTATAATAAAACATTTTGTATTTGGTCTTTGTTTTGGGTTCCTGGCACAGGGCTCCTAAAACTCTTGGAATTTCCTGAATGGCAGGAGTGTGTTTTGTCATTCATCATAAGCTTCTTTCAATCAGACTGAATTTATGCAAATGAGGTGACTCAGGGTGGGTTCCCTGGACAGCTTCAGGATGAAGGCTGGTCACTAGAAAGATCAAGCATGTGATTAGAGGGTGGAAACTTTCAGCCCCACCCCCTCATGCCCCTCCAGGGGTTAGGGGCAGGGCAGGAGATTGAGTTATCACTGCTCTTGGACAATGAGATTCAGAGAGATTCTGGGTTGGTGAACCCATCAGTGTACTGGGAAGGCAGCTCACCCAGAAAGGGATGGGATCTCTGCGCCACTCGTACCCCCTTAGCTTACCCTGTACATTTCTTCCATTTGGCTGTTTGAGTTGTATCCTTTACAATAAGCAGGTAAATATAAGTATAGTGTTTTTCTGAGGTTTTTTTTTTTTTGAGTCAGTTTAGCAAATTGTCAAACCTGAGTGGGGATCTTGAGAACCTCTGAATTGATAGCTGGCCAGGTAGGATTGTGGGCAGCCTGGGAACCCCATTTGCAGCTGGCATCTGCAGTGGCAGCAATCTTTTGGGACTGAGCTCATGATCAATGGTTTCTGCACTACCTCTGGGTAGTTACTGTGAGAGCTAAATTGAATTGTTGGTCACCCAGTTACTGTGAGAAACTTGAAGAAGCACTGGGAAAAATGATACACATTTAGTGTCAGAAGTGGTAACGCCACACAACGACCCTAATGGGCTGCCATCGACAGTTCACAGAATAGGGGAGATTTCCCCACATGGTCCAAGCATTCTCAGGCCCTCCAAATCCCATCCCATCACAACTTCCCACTAGTGAGAATGCGAACGTATTTATTAGGCAAGACACTCCCAATATACAACTCCCCAGGACAAATTTAGGGAAAGAAAAGTCTAAACCATCAGTAGGAAGAGACTAATTTTAACAGGGCTTCACAATTTGAAAAGTTTGTCTCTATCCATAGGGTCTGCAAATCACATTATCCTGCAGAGTAGAGTTGAGTCCTTTTATTCAACCGCCCCTCCTTCCAAATTTGTCCTTTTGGAGCTTGCAGGGAAAAAGAACAGAGCCCATGGCAAGAGCTATTTCCTTCATTACTGGAAGGAAATCAATGAGATTGCTGCCCTAGCAAAAATTCAATTAAATTCTTAGCCAAAGGCTCTCATTCTCTGTAGTTTCTATCTAGAGAAAGAAGGGGAAAGAAAGTACCTTGATCTCTCGATAACTCCAGGTTCTGCTCTTAGCTTCATCAAATTTTATTTGTATCTCGGCAGTGGATTTTTTTGGATGTATCTTTTGCTTCCTTCCACACTTACCGCACCCACCCCACTAAACTATCAGCCCCTCAAAGACAGGGTTGACTCACGTTGTGCAACAGAACGTAGCAGAGTGTCTGGCCCATAGCAGGTATGGAGTAAATCAGTGAGCGAGTTTGTGAGTATCTGAGGTATTTTCTAACACCAACAGCCAATTCTCCCATTATCCAGACACCAGCTGGCTGTACTAAAATTTAATTCAATTCTGACACTAACTACCTAGAGTTAGCATCAGATCCCTTAAGTTAGGGGCTCAGTCCCACAAGAATGCCCAGACTTTAGATATTGGTTGCAAGTCCTTGAACTGCCAGGGCTTCTGACCAATTAATTGACCATAAATTCAGGGGGTTCCCACAACCCTCTTCTCAGTTCTGATAATTAGCTATAACAGCTTGCAGAACTCAGGGAGGCACGTTACTTACTTTTATTCTGAAGGATACAATGTAGGAATAGTCAAAAGGGAGGGATGCATAGGACAAGGTATGGTGAGGGGCCGGGCAGTAGTTCCAGGAGCTTTGATGCCCTCTCAGGGAGTGCCACCTTCCTAGCACCCACATGTGTTCAGCACCTGAAAGCTTATCAAATCTTCTTGTTCTTACACAGAATTAATTTCATGGGCCTCCTCCCCTTCCCCAAGGTTGGTTGAACATTGCAACATTCTAATCACTTGGTCTTTCAGGTCTTTCAGGTAATTAGCCCCATCCAGAAGCTACAAAGGCCCTACCCTAGATCGCCTTATTAGCATAACTCAGGTGTGAGATCCAGAGGGCTTGTTATCAACAACAAAAGACACTCCTATCATTTAGGAAATTCCAAGTGTTTTAGGAGATGTGAAAACAAACAAACAAAAATTAACAGAAGATGCTCCTATTACCCTTATTATGTAAGAAATCATTAGAGTTTTAGGTGTTTCATGCAGAAAACCAGGGACAAAGGCCAGTTGTATTTCTTATTCTACCACAAAGTGTGAATAGGAATGAATCAATAAATGACTAAATATCTAATTGGGATAATAAGTCTTGCAGGACCCTTGTGAGGAATGAATAAGAAAACCTGGGGAAAGCACTGAGCTCAGTTCTCTGCCTTTGTCTTTACTCAGTAAATGTTAAGTTTTCTTCCATTTTCTAATCACAAAAGCTCCAGTTTAGATTCTGTGGGATAGAATACTATGTCGTTATCATTTGTATGTTGGTGTACTGTTGTATTTGAGCACATCTAAGAAGCCCTCAGCTCCTGTTTTTGTCTGTGCTGTTACCTATTAGGCACATTATTTTATTAAGTTATTGCAGTGTATTCCACAGAGCAATTCTCTATTTGCATGTTGTAAGCAAAGAGCCCCCCTTGCCAAGAATGGTTAAATGTTAAGTACAGCTCCTATTTGGGAATATGACAGCTAGATCTCTTGAAAAAAATAAAGAATTCGTATGAAAGAAGATAGTCTTTAACATAGAAAGAAGAAAATAAAAAGAAATATAGCAATATAGTGAAAAAATCTAGGGAGAAGGTGGCCAATAATATCTTAATTTAAAAGTATATATGAAAACAACCCAGCCAAGAAAGGAAGATAGTCTTTAACCCAGAAAAGAAAAAAAGAGATATATGAAAATATTGTAATAATTTAGAGAAAAA
>RJWJ010046822.1:0-11206 GCA_004363605.1 Indri indri
CACTAAGGTGGGGGGAAGGGCATGCCTTTAACCCGCACTTGGGTGAGGCAAAGACATAAAGTGTAACTATAATGTTTGTACCCTCACAATACCCTGGAATAAAAAAAAAAAAAAGGGAAATTGCTGCTATATTTTATAGTAACATTTATAGCCTAATAAAATTAATAGTTTCATTTGTAAACATATACAAATATAGCATTCATTATACAGTAATTAAAACATTAAATGACTATAACTGCACATGTGAATCTAAAAAAAAAGTAAAGTACTTACTCATAGTCATACTTTAATAAAGTGGTATACAATAAATAAATGAATGAATGAATGAATGAATGAGTGAGTGAATGAATGACTTCTGGGTGCTAAAGACAATATCACCATCCAAGATTCCATTTCTCATATTTCTTGTAAAAGTAAACTGAGGAAAAAAATAAAACTACATAACAACCATCCTTCAGCATAACTTGAAGGTAAAGAATGCTCAAACTTTAAAATACATAATATAAGTAAAAACATGAAAAATAACTAAATCATAACATAGAAACCCTTACATTCCTGTAACAACTCCACTCCATGGAAGGACAAGTGGTCAACCAAAGATAGGCCAGGAAACACTGAATGAAATAGAGAAGGGACTGTCAAAACAGGAAGGGAAAGTGTTCTCTGGCAATTGGGTAATTGAGAGAGAAAGAAGCAAAAGCGAAAATGTTAAGTCCTGCACATCATAAGACAGCTAAAATATTAGAGAGAACAAAATTCCTCTCCCCATCACCAAAGCAATCAAAATCAAAATGAAAAGAAGCACTAAATATCTGACTTTTCTATACTCAGAGATGATGACACCCAAAGTAAGAAGCTATAAACAATAACATGAACATGCACAATAACAAAAAAATTAACACATCTATTGCAAAAACCAGAAAAGAAGATAGAACACATATCAATTAAGTAAAATTTTCCCCAAAAAATCAACCATTAGGCAGGAGAAAACTTACAGTTAGCACTCCAAATGGGCTTAAATATACTAAGAAATTAATTATTTTAAAAAGTTACTTTAAATAAGAAATTAAAAAACTGAGAACATAGACAAAAAACAAAGTGAAAGGAAATTAAACTCAAGGAAGAAGTGAAAGAACACATTTTTGTAATTTAAGAATATAGTACAGGTGCCGAAGAGAGAATAGACTTAAAATATTTAATAAGAAATATTGAAAAAAGACAGGAAAACAACTAAGGAAATTAAGGCAATATAAATAAAGAAATAAAATGATTCAGAGAGAAAGTAGGGCAACTAGAAGACAGACAAAGAAGGAATCACATTTCTGTTATTGGATTTTCTGAAGAAGAAATGTAAAACAACAGAACAGAATTAATATTTATAAATATACTCTAAGAACACTTGCTGAAAAAATAAGTAATATGAATGTGAATCTATACATTAAAACGTTCTCCTGGGTATCTGGGAAAATTAACAAAGACAAAAAACTTCAAGGTATAGCCTAGTAAAGCTGTTTGATTTTAAAGATTAAAAAAAAAAAAAGAGAAAAAAAAACCTCGAGGGTCAGGCATAGTGATTAAACAATTTATAAAGACAAAATAATTGTTCTGTCATCAGACTTTTCAAAAATCACAGATCGAAAGGAACATGTAAATGTAGCGGTTTTTTTTTTTTTTTGGAAACTCAATAAAAGAACGTGTGAACCAAATATTTTATATTGAGTCTGCCTATACTTCAAGTATCAAGGCTATAAAACACTTTTTATATCTCAAAATGTAGAAAATTCTGCATTAATTTTGAGGAAACTGCCACTGGTTTTTGCAAATTTTTTGTCTAAAATTATTTCAAAATAAAAAATAAATAAGAAAGTACTTCAGGAAAATATTAGAAGACATAATTCTAGGAACCAATAAACATGTTTTGAATGGAATGCTCTGCTTGCTGCTAATCATCATAGGTAAGTGTGTTTAATGTTACTGTAATTAGCCAGGTTAGGTAGAAGAGACTGAAGAAGGAAAGCCTGAAGATGCCATACAGATACATTATCATTCTTTCGTTTAAAATTTTTGGAATATATCCAAATAAAATTTTATGCTTCAAAGGCTATTGTGAGCAAATATTTTGGTGTTCCTTGACTTAGTCTACCTAAGAAAGAAAATTAAAATTTCATCACAAATACTGGAGAAAAATATGAATAAGTGGGATAGAGATATTAAGCTAAGATTTATCATTGAGTTAGAGCACCAGAAATATGCACCTGCTCAGAATCTACATATTATATAGCTATATTTTCTATAATAATTGATAGAAAATATTTTATGGAATTTATTTGTGTATGTGGGCAGGCTTTTTCCTGTCTTATCCACTGATATTAAAAGAACACACTCAAACATTCTTTTCATTGCATTCTTAAATATGTAAAAAAGCAACAGAATTACCAAATATTATCCAGTTTTCAAACTAAAATATTTCGTGATTAATTCCCAACAGTTTTTCAGGCAAATTTAGCAGCTGAATTTCTGAATTTGGCTCTTTTCCAAGTAGCATGCTTCATGCAAGTGAACTCAGATGAAAAGAATTGAAAATAGCTAGTATGCCTGGTCAACATTTGGGTAACTGCACAATCAAACAGCACACAAGATCATCATCTCCCAAAACATAACTGATAGCTATCGTATCTTTACAGAACAATATTAAAATGACATTTTGTTACTCTTCAACAGCAGGATTATATTCTTGATATCTAAATGATAAATTCAAAATTAACCAATCATTAAAATATTAAGATACAGAAAACAATCTGTTCTTATATTCTAACAAACACTCTAAAATTTGTGTTAATACTGATATAACTGGGATAAAATTAAGGAATACCAAACATTGGATTTAAATTCCATCCTCCTGAAAATGTACTGGGTAATAGTGCTTAACTAATTTTGCATTATAATTGAAATAGCCAATGAATAGCAAGTTACTAAAAATCAATTAATATCAAATTGATAACAGAAGCTATTTTTGAATATTATATATTAAGTTTATGGTTAACCCCTTTGTTACCAAGATAATCAATGCCAAATATGAACACATTTGATAGGAAAACATTTTATGAATCAGTCATTTTACAATCAAAGGTTTTATGAACATGCAAGGAAAATAATAATTTAGGTTTATGCAAGATTGGCAAACACAAAATCTCACCTTTAATGGAAACCTGTGAATACAGGATTGCATTCACTTATGTTCTTATAAATAGAAAGCAAGAAATTTAAAATTAATTTTCAACCATTCTTATATAGGAATTATGATGGAGAAAATGATAACTTCAATATTTTAATTTTAATGATTTGTTATCTTCCCCAACTTTACTACGATCTCTGAGTACTGTGCTCAACCTCTATGTGAAATATCTACCTCTTTTGCTGCAATCAGATGCAGAAGTCCCTATTATGATCTATGTACAATTCCCCACAATGAGAAAAGCTAAGTCATATATTTATTACCCTAAAACTGAACATCCAGCTCCTAGACATTTTACACGCTGTATGACCTTTAGATAGTTAAAATACAATATCATTTACCTTTGATGTAACAGGCTATATTCAAGAAACATGTATATAGTTCAACTTAACTGTATCAAAATTATAGATTTGGAGAAAAAGTAAAGATCTTAGGATAAGGCATACATAGTTTCAAATCCTCCTGTCTCTATCCTTTAAAAACTGCCCCCAAAGAGTTTTAGAACATAGAAAATTTATTCCTCAGATATGAGCTCATGCATCTAATTAAAAAAAAAAACAAAAAATACCCAAAAACAACCAAAAAACCTGTCAGCCTCGGTGTTTTTTGGTATTGGATATTTTCTACCATTTTTTTCTTAGCTATAATTACAGAATGTAGATTTTAGAATATATGTTGCCTGATTTTCCCTCTTGGCTTGTATCCACATTCTCAGGGCACAAAAAATATTCTTTTTATTAGACTTTAATGTATAATGTGAATAACTGTGAGGATTTCACTAAATAGTCACAGAGTGTTTTGTTACTTCAGAACAGTTGTTGACTATTGCTAAATCAACTGGACTAACAAATTGTTTCAAAAATTTGACAAGTTCTGAAACAGTGGTTGGGACATGTTATTTGTGCTCTAGAATATTTCTAGCTGTTTCTAGACTTTTGAATTTGAAATGTAACAGATATAGAATTTCCTATTTTAATTATGTCAGTTATAAGTATTAAAAGAATTATCAATATTACTTCATTAATCAAAGGATGTTTTATCAACAAAAATATAGGAAAAAGGATCATAAAGTACAGCCCTTTAAATCAAATTCTTTTATATTTATGAAACACCTAAAATACCATCTTTATTTTTCTCATTTTGAATCAGTGGTCAAAATCATTTCTCATAAGTCAAAACGGATCTATTGAACAGACTTCTAAACCACTCATCTAGGCCAAATTAAAGTGTGTGTGCTCCCCAATTTGTATTCATTCATTATCTCAAATTCAAGACTTTTGAAATGAAACATTTTAATTTTTACAGGGAACTTACCATGAAAATATTCACAGTAATAAATGTGTTGGCATTCTGATAAAATAGCACGTTAAACTTGTGCTGGTGAAAATAATCTTATTCAGAATTTAAACTCATTTCTTCAGCATCATCCTGTCATTATAGATTGCCTTGCAAGATCACTTTTTTTTACTACCTATCTTTCTTTATGGAATGTAAGAACAACAGTTGTTTTATCTTTTTTGTTTGTTTCTGCATCCTCAGCATGAGGAATGCACCAGCATATAGTAAGCATTCAGTAATTATTGAAGCAAATTATTTTAATAGAATGAGTATACAGAATTAGTCATATCTCACATCATATGCCATTTGTTCATTAATTTAGCTCTTTAATCATTATGCATGTATTACTGAAAATAAAAGAGAAACAAAATTTCTGGCATAAACTCTACACATAATAATTTATACATTTTTGGTCTATAGTTATAAGCCAAAATAATACACCGTATGTATATAGCACATTAGAGTAATTGTGTGTGTATAACTCATAATGAAACGGATTTTACATAGTCCAAAATTCAGTGAATGTAAAATCTTTAAACATTAGAAGCAGCTTCAAAAAGCAATAGTTAGAGATGTTATGCATTTATGTTACATAGGAACTGTCATAGAATCTATATTTCTACCCAACTGGTGATACACTTTATATAAAATTGAGTGGTGTATAAAACAAAACCAATGTATATTTTATATCAGGTTTAAAGGGAGATAACAGAATACAGAGGTCGCAGACAAAGAAAAATAGGAAACTTTAATACCTACTTTGTAGCGAGCATTTTCAGAGTGTATTTGAAGGAATAGACCCTCTTTTAGATGCAGTAAACAGACTCTGCGGTTCAAGTGAATTGTCAGCAACTAAAAATGACATAAGAGTGATACTTTGGAAATAGATTTGAAGTACCTGATAAGGAAGATAGCCTCTTGGCAGAGATTGGTGTAGAATAAGTAAAAAATACCGAAGGAATTCAGTAATGAAAGGAGAAAATTAGAAAATGAAACATAATAAATAATTTTGTTTCCTTAAAGATTTAAAACTCATCATTACATTCAGTTTTGGGAGGAAAAGAAAATGTCAGAACTCCAGTGTCAAATATAAGTAGACAATTTATAAAATTATTTCAGAGTATTAAATAGTATTAATTTTATATCTGTCCTCAGTTTTTCCAAAGAAATTATTTTTTAACTTTTTCGTATCATATTTTAACACATAAAACATGCTAGGAGTCCACATACAGAGCAGTATCTGGCTGGCTGTATTACGGCAGTCAAAGGTGTTGAGACCTTATGCAGTGCTGCCAGGACACCCCACTACAGTATGGGTTTTCATGCCCCTCTTTATTGCTGTGAGTTTACTAATTAATAGTCTATCTCAGTGTTAGCTAGACATTTGATAAAGGCATTTTACAGAATATCATCTGTTAATCTTCTAAGTCAGCTTCAAAAGTGACCACTAAAAATTGCAGATTACTAAAATGAAGTGATTGTGTTTCCCTTGCCAAAATAATTGCCTCTATCATGGCTACTCAAGCAAATGACAGAGTAAAATCAAACTTATTTTTTTCCCCAGAAAAGTTTCAGAATCAGGTTTATTCAGGAAAGGTGATTTTGTTTATTTCAATTATCTTAACAATTCAATCCTGGGTTTATTGTAAATTAACTCTATTATGATTTGATTCAACATTTTAAACTTAAATAATTGGATACAGTTTTCTGAATTTGTTTTCTCTCGGAATCATAGGATTATGAAATGGGTAAGAATAATGAACATAATTTAAAATATGCCTTAAACAATTCCAAGAGAGTTTAATATGGACACACATATAAAATATTCTTATAAAAATAAAACAATAAATAAAGGGCACTCATTTAAATGCTGGAAGAAGGACATGGACAAAGGCAATTATATGTTATGTACATGTGAATATGTATATGTGTGTGTTTAAACTTAAATTCCAATAAACAGAAACTGAAACTGAAACATCAGTAAGGGTGTTCCAATTTTGGACAGAAGTTAGAAAGTTGCAAGGGTCAATCCTCCCATCTAAAATGTAAAAGAGGAGTATTATTTATAAAATCTTATTTTTATACATGTACATATATATTGTTTGTTTTTGTTTATTTTGACCACCAGAATCTTGAGGACTAAAACAAAGAAACATAAATAAATAAATTCTAAAATAGGATGTACAGACTCTAGGGGAGAGATCTATGGCAGCTTTCATTCCTGTGGCCACTGGATGAGCAGAAAGGCAAATTTCAATGCCCTTTTAATAGCCATGCGTGGCCTGCTGTGAGGACTGGAATTCTGAGAACCCGCAGTTACACAGCATGAACACATCTGCTAGCTCTGTCTCGGGCCATCCAGCAGGTGCATGGTTTCAGTTTCCTGCAGGCTGAAGGCAGGGCTGGAAGAGTTTAGAGAAGCCCCACCCACAGATGACCAACCCCTTCACTATGGTTTACAAAGTCACAGATTGCCAGATTAGAGCAGAGAGGACAGCTGAGAAAGATCTCCGCAAGCAAGGCATGCGAGGTCACCACTACTTACTCTCAACAGCCCTCAAAAAATTAGGGCAGGGCAGGAGAACTGAGAGATTATTGCTGAGCTTCAAGGACTTCCCTGCGAGGAAGAGAAGGGGAGGCAAAAAGATGGCTGTTTCAGCAGCACTCTTCTCTAGCCCACCTGTGTCGATTATTCAAATAGAAAACATGTCTAAATCCTCAAAGTAGACAAAGAACAAACTACTAGAAGCACCTATCTACTCTTTTCTTCCTCCTGTCATCCTAATACATCCTAATACAGAATATCCTTGCAATTTAGGCAGTTTCCTCTTTCCATTATATGGGGTTGGCAGCAGTGATAATGTCATCCTCGGAATAGTTAATTAGAAATAGGTCCACTTTACTTTGTTTAAGGAGATCAAAATGGACAACAATAAAATAGATAATTCAGCATCTATTTAATTTTCTCACTCTACAGAATTCAAAAAAAAAAAAAAAACCCTGCTGGGATTTCGATTGGGATTGCACTGAATTTATAGACTAATGTAGAGAGTATTGACATTTTATTCATATTGATTCCTCTATTTTATGACCAAGGTATGTATATTTTTTCATTAATCCAGGTATTCTTTAAATAAATTCAACAATGCTGTATAGTTTCCAATGTGCATATCTTACATACATTTTGTTACATTTATCCTTAAACACTTCATTTTTCAGATGTTCCTCTACATGGCAGCATTTAAATTTCATTTCCCAACTTCTTACTTTTATTTTAGAGAAAAACAGTGAATTTTTTTGATGATGTGGTAACCTGAAATTTTGCTACAATTACTCATTGCTTCTGTATTATTCTGTATTTTTTTATTCTTTGGGATTTTGTGCATGCACACACTGTCTTTCTTTCCAGTATGCACACATCATTTACTTACTTCATTTGCCTTATTGCAATGGCCAAGATCTTCAACAAAATGTAGAACCTAGGCAATGATACCAATGACTTCGTATTTTTCCTGATCTTAGGGAAAACTACTCAGTCTTTCATCATTAATTTCAATATTAGCTGTCAGCTTTTCATAGTGTTCTGAATAGCTTGAGGAAGTTGTATTCCATTAATTATTCATTAAGATTTGTTATCATGGGCAGATGTTTAATTTTGTCATTTTCTACATCTATTTAGATGATTTTAAGTATTTTTCTCCTTTATTATATTAATATGTTAAACTACATTCATTGATTTTCAATGTTAAAACAATTCGCATTCCTGGGATAAACCCCACTTACGCTACCTATTACCTATTTTCTTCAATTACATACATAGCTAAATTTGATTTGCTAACATTCTGTAAAGGTTTTTTGGTAGCACTCTGTATATTTTTTTCTATTTTGTAATATCTTTGTCTTGGTTTGATATCAGTGAAACACGTGCTTCGTAAAATGATGTGTGAAGTGTTTTATTGTCACCTATATTCTTAAAGAGTTAATGTTAGATGGATAACATTTCTTTCTTACATACTTTACAAGATTCACAAGCAAATCCATCAATGGCTACTGCTTTTTTCATGGTAAGAATTTTAAACGCACATTTAAAGTCTATAATAAATATAGGATTTTTGAGATTTTCGGTTCTATAGCCATTTTTGGAAAGTTTTGACTTTTGAGAAACTTTTCAGTCTCTTCTGTTGCACGGTGCAGTCAATATAGTTAATAACAGTATTGTGCACTTCAAAATTGTAGAGTGGCAAATTTCCAATGCTCTCACTACAAAAAAATGTTAAGCATTTGAGATAACAGATATGTTAATTTGATTTAATTATTCCACATTGTATTCATAAATTATAACATCACTTTGTACACCATAAATCTATATAATTATAAATAGGCAATTTACAATTTAAAAAAGCAATTGTTTTTAAAGAAAAATTTAGTATGATAGATATTTCTCTCTTCCTTCTATCTGGCCTGCCAATGGAAAAAAAATATTTTAAAACTCTTGATTTTGTCTAACAAGTTATTGAGGCTTCATTCATTTATTTGCCTTTTTTCTCTCCATTTACTTACTTATGATTTCTGTGTTTTGAAGTTGATGATTATGTCTGTAATGGTTAAGTTGTCCTTATTTCCAACTAGTGTATTTTAAATTTTAAATACAATTTCTTCTCTTGAAATTCTATTTTTGTCTTCCTTACATGTTCCATTAAGGAATATGTTTATATCAATGTTTACATATTTATGTTTATATCTCTTTCTTTTACATACTTTAGTGTAGTAATCATAATTATAACAGCATTTTATGGAACTTGTCTAATTCCACCATCCCTCCCATTGATTTTTTTCCTATTGATTGTTTATTCTCTTAGCTATGTATCAAATGTTCCTGTTTTGTTGCATGTCTAGTAATTAAGACATTGTGACCTTTACATTATTGAAAAGTGTTTTTTTTTAATTTTGTTTTCCTTCTAATTATTAGATATTATGCTGAAAAGTAGTTATATCACATGTAGTCAATCTGATCAATTTCAGCTTGTCTTAAAAAATATTACAGAGGTTTTTACATAGCCTTCACTTTATGACTAATTTAGTACTGCTATTATTGTGTGGTCATTGTTGGATCTACTGAATTACCTCGACCATAAATGAGGATTCTCCTCTCTGAATAAAAAAATTCCAAAATGTTTTCAAGCTCTGTGTGAGATTTGTAAATTGTTTCACTTACAGCTGTCTGATCATTCTTTGCCAGTCTTATGAATTCTTACCATGCCTTAGAATTTAGCATCAAGTTCAAGGGGAACATCATACTGATTTCTAGAGCTATTTCTTTGCATGGCACCCATCTCTGTCATATATCTAACAAATTACAGTCATTCTCCAGGAAATGTGGTCTTTGTCATATCAAATGAGTAAGACTGCCATGCCCTGGCTGTCTGTTTTGTAATATACTTACAGAAAAGTAGAGCTAGCAAGGTAAAACCCTCTTCCCTCACCCTGTGTTCTTTATAACTTTCATTATTATTTTAATTACAGGTTGGGCAATATTCATATCTCCAGCTTGTTTTAATAAAAGAAAAGTTTAAGAGAGCATAACAATTTGCTGAGGACCTTAAAGCCCAGAAAAAAATAAGAATTTTTTTGGTAAATTTATGTGATTACTGAATTATATTCATTTTACAATAACGTTTTGAATCAAAGCCTAACTAACTGAAGTCTTGTTTGCATTCAGAGTCCTTTGAAAGCTCTTTATGAATAGGTCTCATGAATATTACATTTTTTAAGAAAATTGAATTAATGGGTGTTCAGGAGTATTGAAAACAAGCTGTCATAAAGCATTTCATGAATGGCTGCAAGGAAATAGGTAGTCACTGAGTTCAGCCATGGGAGCCTGACCCCATGCAAGTGTGAGCTGTTGTTGATCATTTGACAGGTTGAAAAGTCTACCAGTTGTCTGCCAGCTTATCTTGCCCTCTAACTCTCAGATCCTCTTGTTAGAGAGCAAGACTCTTTTTTTCTCTTCACAAATGGGCATAAGTCAAAAATTTCAAACAATTATGCTCATGATATTCTGGGGAAAATACTCTTGAAAAACACAGCTTATAAAGATTTGAAAAATCTCTTCAAATAAATGGACACTTGATTTACATTATTCATGTTGTTTCTTGGAGATGTTGAAGTCTGAAATGACAGCAGTAGTGAAACACAAGGAATACTCTAATGCAAACTTTTAAAACATAGCAATCAGTCTGATGCTTATAGGTTAAATTATTTACTGAATAAAAGACAAAACATCTGTAATTATTTCCTCTTTACAAAGCTGGACAGTTTTCTTTTTTCTTTTATTGGACCTAAGGTTCACAGAACTAAATTACTCACGATATTTGGTGTATTATACACTTGAATCAAATAATCAATCATTCAATGTTTAACTTTTTTAAATGACATAATGATCA
Source organism: Indri indri (assembly GCA_004363605.1). NCBI lineage: Eukaryota > Metazoa > Chordata > Mammalia > Primates > Indriidae > Indri > Indri indri. Next base: position 11,017 of record RJWJ010046822.1, read on the forward strand.
ACACACACACAATTCTCATTTTTCAGGACCAAAAGATGGCCAGGATTATGCCTCTCTACTGACTTTTGAACAGTTGCTAATTATTTGGATGGATGATCTGTTTATTGGAAAGAATAAGTTTGAAAAATTTGTAACAAAAAGCTGTAAGAAAGAGCTATGTGGATGGAACTCTCAGAATCAGATGAATGCA
>RJWJ010046823.1:0-11205 GCA_004363605.1 Indri indri
AAGGGCTTTGTTGACAGATATTCTCCCTTAGTCCTCGGTTCTAATACCCAGTAAATAATCATTACTGTCCAAAGTCTCCTTTCACCTATTCTATGTCTTAAAGCCTTCCGCTGAAATCCGCGTTTATTTCCACATATGCTATCCTCAGAGCACATGGAGAATTGGCAGGTCAGCATCCACCTAACAGAAGCCTTTATCACTGTCACCAAAGCATCTTCTGCTGCAAGACAGAATCCTTGGTTCTCAATCAGATCTGTTCCTCTTCTAATCTAAAGCAAGTGGGGATAACTACATCCGTGGCTCGGGAAGAAAGGAGGAGTACCTGCTGGGTCACTGAAGATTGCTAGAGCCAAGGGGGTCCGAAGGAAAGCCCATCCTTGCCTGGTCAAGGGAGAGGAATAAAGTACCTCCACGTTAAATGGCTCGAGGAAATACGGACACAGAGGAAAACCAGGAAAGGGGTGAAGAGACCAGAATGAAAAGAAAGTGAAAGGAGAGTGTTCCTAAGGCACCGATATTCCTTTAGAGGACGGATGCTCTGGTCTACCCTGATACTTTAACAAAAGTCTTTATTTAGCGGGCAAATTGGCATTAGTTCCTAATAAAACACTTTTAAAAGCTGCAGGAATGGCGAGGAAGGGATGGCTCTCTTGGTTTCCCTCCTTCGATCGTGTAAATGTGCCTACCTGATTTGCCCTCTGCTCGAAGTAGTTCTATATTCTTTTCATGAGGTTTTTATAATAACAAGGGGACCCAGTTCGGCGCACCTTTTAGGTTTAAAGATGAATATTTTTAGCCTAGGCTACCTCGCCTGGTCCTTACCGATGTGCGATGACTTTCATTAAACAGCCCTGGGAGGGCTCACGCAAGGCTCAGGCCGGGGAGAACACGTGTGTCCGCAGCCAGCCCCGCGCGCCCTGCGTTTCAGCACCGCCGCCTCTGGAGAGCGCCTGCCGGCCGGCCAGGTCAGGGCCTCCCGCCGATCTCTCGTCCGTCCCCAGCCCTCGCCCTCCCCTATTCCTTGGGTCCCTCAGTCCCAGGAAAAAGCCAACTTCTAACTTCTCCTCGATTCCTGCTTCTAAAGCGACCTCCGTGTCCCTCTCCAGGCGTCTAAACGCGCACGCCCCCGAACCTTTGGGTCCTACCCGAGCAGCTGCGAAACCGCGTGGTTTCCCCACCCGTGGCGCGAAATCTCCACTAGGCATTGACCAATCGCCGTTCCCCTGCCCCCGCTGGACCCCAAACCAGCAGCCAGGAGCCCCCACTGGCTCCCTCTCGCTCCACGCCCCAAAGCTTCTAAGAAACAAACGCTCGATGATGCGCTCCCCTCCCCCCAACACGCGCACGCACTCACACATTCATACACACTCACGCGCCGCAAGCCTTCCCGGTGCCATCGCCGCCCCGGAAGAGCCTCGGCCGACTCGGGCCCCAATCCGTCCACACCGGCTCGCGGAGGGCCTCCCGCAGCAGCCGCCCCGCCCCCTCCCCCGCCTGGGCGGCGAGTCCCGGCGGCCAAGCCTGGGCGGACCAGGGCCCCCTCCGCCTTCACTCAGTATCCACCTCGCGCGGGCCATCCACGGTCCACGGTCCCCAACAGTCGCCCCTGGGCCGCCCCGAACCATCAGCAAAACCCCGAATCGATCTCCTTGAAGCCTCAGCCCCGTCCCCGCTGTGTTGTGTGCCAGCGTGTGTCTCCGAGGCACATACATCATTTAACTCCTTCGAGCTTCCAGCCCATGCTAAACAAACAGCACGTTATCTCCAGCCGCCTCCTCCCTTCGCGCCCCAACCTCTGCCCCCATCCCGGTCCTCGCCGGCCGAGTAGCCGGACCACCGCACCGCCGCACTCCAGTTCTCGAACCCCGAACCCCGAACCCCTCCCCTCCCCGAAATGACACTCACCTCCAGCCTTCTTCCCTCCCCCACCCCCGGCCGCCGGCCGCCCCTGCGAGCCGGGTCTGGCCCGGGCGAGCGACGCCCGGGAAACGCAGCCCGCGTCCCCTCCCCCGAGTCGGGAAGAGCAGGATGGGCCGGCGCAGCCCTCCGGAGGGGCGCACACGCCTTCCCGTTCCAGCGCCGGGAAAACGCCGGCGCCGAGGACCGGCGCGGAGCGGAAGCAGCCTCCGGGGGTGGGCGGGAGGACTCACCGAACATCTGAATGTGCCCTTTGGTGATGGGGTTGAAGCTGCCGCAGGCCAGCAAGATGACGTGGGTCTTGGTGGTCTCGGTCATGGTGCCGGTGGGTCCCTGGCGCGGGTCTAGGGGTTGCCTCTCTTTTTGTGTCTCGATGTGTCTGCAGAGGGAGAAAGGAAGGCGAGGCTCCGGCTGTGGGTGCCGTGGACTCCGCGGAGCCGCTCCAGACGCAAATCGCGTCACTCCCCGCCTCCCCTTAACGCTTGCGGCGCCGGCGAGATCCGAGGCTGCTTTTGTATCCTCTCTTCTCGCCTCGGTCCCTGTCTCTTCTTCCTAGCTTCTGTCGCGTCTCTCGTCCTGGTGCCCCACCCCACTCTTTCTCTGGTCCCCACCCCGCTCCACTCCATCATTCTCTCTTCCCTGAAATTTATCTAAAAGGCAAGCAGCAGCACCCAAGCCCAGAACCATGAATACTCACAGCACGACGTGAGCTCTTTCCATCTCTTGCCTCCTCCTGATTTAATTTTCCTCCCTAACGTTTTTCTGTCCCCATCTACTTTCTCTAACATCTTCAACTGCAAAAATGTTTGATCTTAAGAATTTTTTTCTCTCTTCCTCGAAATTTTAAATGAGAAATGACTTTTAATTTCAGTAGAATTTGCCCTTACCTTTTCCCCTAATCTGATGATTCCAAACTATTGAGCTGAGTCCAAATCTTGACCTAGTGGCTGCCAAGAGATTGGAGGGACTTGAACCTTTCCTTTGCTCTACTGGTCTTTTTTGTGCGTGAAGCAATGTTATCAGTTTCAGAGAACATGGAAGGGCAGAGTTACTAACGCTGTATTAGAAAACTGTTGTGATCTTACATAAACCATCGAAGTTGAGACAAAGATTTACCACTAAACGAGTGTTTCTTGAATGCTCACTATGTGTTAGGTGCTGCAATGAACCGTGCTGATAAAGTCAAGTCTCTGTTTTCATTCTACCGAAGGGAGATAGACAAAAAATAGAGAAAGAAAATATTAGATGGCAATTGTGCCATGCACATAAGCTAATGCATTTCCTTCTCGGACAGAATGGAGAGTGAGTGGAGAAGAGGGGACCGATCCTGTAGTCCAAGAAGGCCTTTCTGGGGAAGTGACATTTAAGGTGAGACCTAAATAACAGGAAGGAGTTGCTAGTCCAAATATTCAGGGACAGGAAAAGGCTTACTGAGCTCATAGAAATGAAAGAAAGCCCGTGTGGCTAAAATGCATGGGCAAGGGGAAAAATTGTAGGAGAGAAGATTGGGCTGGTAGTGATCAGGGCAATTAAATAGAGCTTGTAGACTAAGGGAATGAGTTGGATGTTTTCCTAAGTAGAATAATTTATAGTGGAATAACAAAAGGAAACCACCAAAGCTTTCAAGCAGGGGAGTAATACCTAATTTACGTTTTTATAAGATCGTTGCCTACTGTGTGGGGAAAAAGGTGCAAATGGGAAGATAAGGAAAATATTTAGGAAATTCTTCTGGTAGACTAGGCAAGTAGAGTTTTCCTGGGACTAGAGTTAATAGCGGTGGCAGTGCTGAGAAGTAGATGAACGCAGGATAAGTTTTGTAGATTGTGTAGTTTACAGTCCTTGTGCATGGATTGGCTATAGAGGATCAGGAAAAGAGAGAAATCTAGGAAAATGTCCAGAAATTTAGCTTAAGCAACAAGTGAACTAGAATTGAGAAATATGGGAGAAGAAAAAATTTGAGGGATGATTAAATGTTCTATTCTTACACATAGAACCAATAATTTTTTTTTTTTATTTCAGAGTAATACAGGGGTACAAAGGCTTTGGTTACATAAATTCCCTTTGCACCGCCCAAGTCAGAGCTACAAGTATGCCAGGCCGTGTGCACCGCACCACATCCATTAGGCGTGAATTTACCCATTCCCGCCTCCACCCTTCCACCTGCCCGACACCCTATGAATGTTAATGCCATATGTGCACATTAGTGTTGATTGATGATACCAATTTAATGGTGAGTACATGTGGTGTTTGTTTTTCCATTGTTCTGATGCTTCACTTAGAAGAATGGGCTCCAGCTCCATCCAGGATAATACAATAGGTAGTTCGCCATTTTTTTATGAGTGGTACTCCATGGTATACACATACCACATTTTATTAATCCACTCATGTATTGATGGAAGAACCAATAATTATTGACTTAGAGATTCACAAGTACAAATATGTACCTTTCCTGGGCTTCAAGTTTCTTGGATAAATTTCTACTCCCTAATAGTAAGTTGGTCATTATTTTTTTGCGGGGGCGTCTTTGCTTCTTATCCAAGAGCAAGTAGTAGGTGTCCTGTGAATATTTTCTGAATGTTACTGAATAGCAAATCAACCCTAATAGGCATAAAATTTCTAGTTTAAATAGAAAAGTGCTAAGAACTGATGTATATTCATAACGGGGTTTGTATCTTCCCTGACATGCGACACAGATTAGTGGCGTAGAAAGTGCAAAAGCTTTCAAAGGCAGGCTGACTTGGATATGAAACTCCAGCACTCACTAGCTGGGCGATTGACATAATTATAGTTAAGCGATAAATATTTATTGAGTGTCTGCCATGCACCAGCACGGATTTAGAGGCTGTGAACAAAACAAAGTTTCTGCTTTAATACAGCTCACATTCTAGAGGAAAACAACAGACCATAAACAAATGAATAAACATAACAGTAACAGGTATCATAAAGGAAAATGGTAAGAAACAGGGTAATAAGAGAAGGAAAGGAAATCTTCTTTTATTTAAGGTAATCAGGAATGGCCTCTCTGATAAGACATTATTTGAGCAGGGACCTGAAGGAATGTGTCTTCTGAATATCGAGGGAAGAACGTACCAGGCAGAACAGCCAGTGCAAAGGATGTGAGAAGCAAGAGTGCTTGGGAGTGTTCAACGAGCACATCAGCCTGACTAGAGAAAAGAAAGAATGTGGAAAGTGCTGGAAGACAGATCAGAAAAGCAGGACAGATCATATAGGGCCTCACGGCCCCTGGTTAGGGGTCTGGCTTTTTTACTGAGAGAGATGGGAAGCCATTGGAGGGTGTTAAGTGGAGAAGTGACATGAGCCGACTGGCATTTGAAAAGTATCACTTTGGCAGGAGATAAAAATTTTGGAGTCATCGGTATAGTTTATATTTAAAGTCATGGGATTGAATGAGGTCACCTGGGGAGAAACAGATATACAGGGAAAAAAAAGAGGCCCTCAGATTCAGCCCTGGGGCACACTGAATTAATAATAGTGCTAACATTTATTGGGTATTGCTAGAAACTCAAGCACTATAAGCCGTTTATAGATGTTAGCTCATTTAACATTCATAATGCCTCCATGAGTTTGTATGATTTTATTCCATTTCAAAGATAAGCATACAAAGGCACAGAGAAATTAAGTAACTGGAGTGACTTCAGACAACTAGTACGTATGGAGCCAGATTCAAACTCTCGTAGTTTTGATCAAAGGCCCTACTCTTGATCCAAAGCTACTTTCTCATCTTGTCTCACTGCTATGCCATATGAACCACATTTGTAAAATCAGGATGACAATACCCACCAAGCCACAGAAATGTGAAGATTAGAAGTGATATATGTAGAACACCTAGCATATAGTAGATGATTGATAGATGATAGCTAGTTTATAAGTGAGAGAATAGGACTTCTTAGCAGAGCTTAAGAACGGAATGAGAATTGCCTTGCCAGGTACTACGGTCTGAATGTTTGTGTCTTCCCCCCAAATTTATATGTTGAAACTTAATCCCCAATGTGTTGGTATTAATAGGTAGGGCCTTTGGGAGGTGATTAGGTCATGAGGGTGAATCCCTCATAAATAGGATTAAAAGAGGCCTAAGAGAGCTTGTTTTCTTACTCTACCAGGTGAAGACACAGCAAGAAGAAAGCCATCAATGAACGAGGAGCCAGGCCCTCACCAGACACCAAATCTGCTGGAGCCTTGATCTTGGTCTTTCAGCCTCCAGGGAGAAATAAATATCTGTTATTCATAAGCCTCTCGGTTTATGGTATTTTGTTATAGAAGCCTGAAAGGACCAATCACCAGCTTTTCAGATTTTCTCTTCCTTTTTATCCAGGAAAAACAGAAGAGTGAACAACAATATTCAGTGTAGCTTGCTGGAATGACTAGATACTCACTCAAATCTGTAAGTTAGTTTTTTGTGTTTTTTTTGAGACAGAGTCACACTCTGCCACCCAGGGTGGAGTGCAGTGGTGTCATCATAGCTCACAGCAACCTCAAACTCCGGTGCTCAAGCGATCCTTCTGCCTCAGCCTCTCAAGTAGCTGGGATTATAGTTCCACGCCATGTGCCCAACTAATTTTTCTATTTTTTAATAGAGACGGGGTTTCCCTGTTCCTCAGGCTGGTCTTGAACTCCTGACCTCAAGCGATCCTCCCACCTCAGCCTCCCAGAGTGCTAGGATTACAGGTGTGAGCCACCATGCCCGGCCCCCCTCTACAAGTTAATTTTAGTAAAAAAGAAAGAAAAAATACTCAACTCAAATTTTTATCCAGAATAGTGCTTAATAAATATTGATGAATTAAGTATAAAAATCTTTTTACCAGTCCAGTGCCCAGAGAATAACAATGAGATGTGGATTTATAATACAATGTGATAAATATGTTTTCAACCCTACAGGTTATATCTGAAGTAATAGTTTAAATTCTATGTATTAGAATTAACTGGTTGTAATCCTAATAGTCTCTTGTAATTTTCTTTATGCCTGCCTCTAATCCATGTATGCCCAAAGAGGGCAGAATATGAAAACATGGAGAGCAAGTCTTGGCTCTGCCACTTGTCAATTGTGTGGCTTTGGGCAAGTCACTTATTGTTAAGCCTTTATTTGGCCAACTGGAACTGTGCCTATCTCTAGGTTCTTAAGATACATGTAATATTTTGTGAAATTGCCTAGAGCCTGGCAGATAATACACACTCAAAAAATATTAGCTATACCTATTATCCGTAAAATGGCAAATACTATAATACATGCCCTGTGTATTTTACAGTGTTGCTACGTGGATCAAACAAAATCATGTGTAAGTAAAGGACTTTTTTTTAAAAGTGTATTGTCAACTTTATGTCAAACTCCATAGTTGCTAGATACAAACAACTATTGTTTTTAAGCGTTTAGTTGTTTCTACTGATGGATTGGTTGAAGATGTTTCTGGAAGCAGCAACCTTAGAGAGTAATGGCTTTGGGAATACGCCAGTAGTCTACGTATCAACCAATGAAAACAAATAGCCAAAAACATACTAACAATGAATTTATTTTCGGTGAAGATTCCAAGACTAGTTTATAAGACATGGAAATAGGAATATCAACTCTCACACAATAAATGTAGCTTAATATATACAGTGATCTATTTTCAGGGGTGCTTATTTTAACTTAGGTAATATAATTTTGTCCAATATTTCAACTTTCCGACAGCTAGAAATTGCTTTAGGCTGAAAAGAAGGAAGCAGAGTCATTCTCCCACTGCCTAAACCTTGCAGTCTTCTGGAGCCGGTCCAGTTTCCTAATAGCTCAAGGCAGACAAGCCAAACCAGAACTTTTCCTTGTAAATATCTGTTCTGAAGGGGCAGACTTCAGTGTCTATTGGGTCTGATCCGAAATGTGCATGTATAAAGTTTAACAGAGTGTGTATGTATGCTCGTGAGTACGTATGCTCACTTATCTTCTTACTTACCTGGTCAAGATTAATCATCCCTCTTCATCACAAATTGGGATAAAACCATTTTACATTTCTGCAGCTGCCTTCCAAAGTAATATTAAGGATCATCCTTCATAGGAAGAGCAAAAAGGCACACTCCTGTATTCCTGGAATCAAGTCTTTCAGTTCCTGGGATCAAGTCAGATATCGAATATTTATTTTATATTTTCCTGGTAAAAATATTATTCTGGGGAAACCATGACTCTTAGGGAAGAGAGTTTTCTACAGTTGGATGGTTCTGTCTCCTTTGCTTTCTTCCCTTCTGTTCACGATGGACATCTTCAGGATACAGCTAATGATTGACATTCCTTCCTCTCTCTCTTCCCCAGAAGCAAACATTTTTACATCCAAGGAATAAAAAATGTCCCTAGATCAAGATCCTCCTTCCTGCAGCTCTAAATTTAACTCAGGCTTATAATTTCTCTAATTATTCAAATCATATTTGACAAATGAATTATGTTCCTAAATTTGGATGTGTGAGAGTTGGAGGCCAGTCTTGCTATGTTGCCCAGGCTGATCTCAAACTCCTGGGCTCAAGCGATCCTCCTGTGTCAGCCTCCCAAATTGCTGGAACTACAGGTGTGCACCACTGCACCTGCCTTATGTCCCCAAATTTTGAAACCTAGTTATCAATTATAAATATAGCCATACTACTGGCTCCACAGTGTGAGGAAGAAAGTACACAGGTCTTCATAACCAGTTAGCACTGCACAGTGTTAAAAATAGCAAATTTCTTCAGCTAACTCAGATATTTGCCAATTTATTCATCATGGCTTTTTTCAGATATTCAGGGGGGAGGCTTTACAAATAATGATATTCATATTTTCAATTTTTTTCTTGAGACTGAAGATCTCACTACTTATCATAAGGTTTTCCTAAGAGCAGAAATAGGAGATAGAAAAATCAGTACTAACAGACTTGGAAAGAGATATGATTGATTAAGAAGTAAAATTATTCCCTGAAATGACATCTGAAACTCTCTCTCTGCCTTCTTCTGTTAAGTCACCCAAATGGAAAATACATTCGACTCAAGGGAGTGTTAAATAAAGGATAGGGAGCTTAAAATAACAAAATACTTTTTCCATTAGGTCAATACCTCGCGATGCAGTTAAGTCAGATCTAACCTGGAATTTCAATCCCATGACTCCTCAGATCCATCAGAGGTAAAGAAATAACTGTTGAAGCTGAGCTTCCCTAACAACTTGCCAGTAATAACGAAACTAATTTCAGAGGAAATGGAGGCATAAGAAAAATTTGCACCAATTGGACCTGCTAGTGTCAATTTTCACACCCCATATTCATTCTGTTGCCGGAGTTGAAGTGGCTCAAGGTTGGTAACTGTACACTTTTAGATTTTATATCTTGTTTGTATTACTCAAGACTATTTCAGAAATAAATAACAGAAACTCTACCAAAGTAGGGTTTGAGCCAAAGAAGGAATTTATTGAGCTATGTGATTGGGAAGTATAATGGCTGGATCTAGCTTTAGAAACAGCGGTATACAAGAATTCAGATAATATCGTTAAGACCCTGTTTCTTTCTCTCACCATGTCTTAGTCTACTGTGATTCCTATCTCAAATGGGTACACTCCACATTCAAACGAGGTGTCTGCTGTCCTTGAACGACGACATCCTTACAGATCATAATCCTATCGAAAGAGAGCATCTTTCCCAAGAATGCCAGTAAAAGTCCCAAGGAAGACTCTCATTAGTCCTGCACCGATCATGTGCCTATTTCTGATCAATCACTGTGACTAGAAAGAGGAAGTGTCCTAATTAGCCAAACCTGGGTCATTTTCCCAGGCTGGGCTTGAAGGTGGAGGGGGACAGGAAGAAAGGCCAACTTCTTCTGATCTGCTTGGACTGGGCAGTATTGTAATAGAAGGTAGGGAGGCTTATCAAAATTACATCGGTAATGTTGCTGTATGAAGAAAATATATAACGTAGACATTGAGTTCCACAATCTGATTAAACCCAGAAAATGTCTCGTTAGTATTAGTAACTCCAGCACCTTGTAGGAAGTAAACTGAGGTGTGTTGATTTTTGTGGGAGGATTGAAGCTTGTGGGAAAGGAACAAGGTGTTCCGGGGCAAATGTGATCCTAGATGAATCCAGGGTATTTATGCTGTAGGTTTTAGGGACTGAGGAGAATAAAATACTCTCTTGAGGATGAGAAATACTCTCTTGAGGATGAGAGCTCAACACTCTCGGACTTCAAGCTGGCCTTGCTTGGCTTCTAGAAGCTTCTAAACTCCTACAGTCTCTCTCTCCCATTCTCTCTCTCTCCCTCCGCCTTTTCCCTCTCTCTTCCCCCCTCCCCATTTCTCTCTGTCTCTGTCCTTCTTGTTGCTTCTCTCATTGAGGGCAGAGCCCTCCTGAATGGATCAGTGTTGTTATTGTGAAAGTGAGTTTGTTATAAAAGTGAATTCATCCCCCTCTTGCTCCCTCTTATCCTTCCTGCCCTTCCTCCTCCTGCCACGGGACGACACAGCAAGAAGGTCCTCACCAGATGCTGGCCCCTCCATCTTGGACCTTTTGGCCTCTAGAACTGCGAGAAATAAATTTCTGTTCACCGTAGATTACCCAATCTCAGGCATTCTGTTATAGCGGCACAAAACAGACTAAGGCAGAAATGTTTTCTACAATATAAATCAGGTCATATCGCTCTTTGGCTTTAAATCCTTCAATGGCTCCCCAGTACCATCAGAATAAAATCCAAACTCTTAAAATCTTGCAAGTGCCCTCATAATCTGGCTCCTCATTGCCTCCCAGCCTCACCTTAATCTCTCTTTACTCCAGCCACATCCTGGCTTTTTTTAGTTGTCAAATGTGGTATGCTCTCTCCTAGCCAGTAAATGCTATTTTCTCATCCTCAGACCTTAACACTAAATCCGGTTCAACCCAGAATTTACTTGATTTACTTCCTGAGCCTTCCGTGAGCTCCCTGGGTCTGCATTAGCCTCTCTCTTTATATGTGATCTTTTTCTTGTACCATAGTACTCCTTTCAGTGTTCTGTATTGCACTTGCTTTTTGAATTGTTTATACGCTCCACCAACATCTTCAGACCCTTCCATGCAGCAGGCAGTGTGCTTAGCACAATACAGACATTATCTCATTTAATTTTCACTATATCATATCTCAATGACATAGTGTGTTTTTGTTTGTTTTTTTGGGGGGGGGTTCTTGCTTTTTTTTGTTTTTGTTTTTGAGACAGAGTCTCGCTCTGTTGCCCGTTGCCCGGCTAATTTTTTCTATTTTTAGTAAAGATGGGGTCTTGCTCTTGCTCAGGCTAGTCTGGAATCCCTGACCTCAAGGGAT
>RJWJ010046824.1:0-11209 GCA_004363605.1 Indri indri
TGGAGCGAGTGCCATGGCGTCATCCTAGCTCACAGCAACCTCAAACTCCTGGGCTCGAGCAATCCTACTGTCTCAGCCTCCCAAGTAGCTGGGACTACAGGCATGTGCCACCACGCCCGGCTAATTTTTTCTATATATATATATTTTTAGCTGTCCAATTAATTTCTTTCTATTTTTGGTAGAGACGGGGTCTCCCCCTTGCTCAGGCTGGTCTCGAACTCCTGAGCTCAGAACGATCCGCCCGCCTCGGCCTCCCAGAGTGCTAGGATTACAGGCGTGAGCCATCGCGCCCGGCCTGTTTTTGTTTTTTTAAAGAAGGGCCATGGGTGTTATAAACCTTGATTTCTCATTTGTATATAGCCTTTATGCTTAAGAACAGGTTGACTGGGTATAAAAACCTTAGATAATAATTTCTACCATTATACAATCTTTTCCTTGTGTTCTGTCACTCAATTCTGCCATGAAGAATTTTAGACCAGCCTTCTTTTTCTACCTGGATGCTCATAGATACTTTTTTTATATTTATCAGGACATGTTCTATATAAACTTTTCTTAGAACACAGTGGGCTTTTTTTAATTAAATTTTTTAAAATAAAATTCAGGTTTTAGTTGATTTCAGCAATTTTTTTTACCATATATTTTATTTTTTCTGTGTTATATTATTGTCTTTGGGGGAATATCATTTAGCCTAATTTATATCTCCTATGTCTGACTTCCATGTCTACAAAATTATCTCTAATCACTGTTCTTTTTTGTTTGTTTGTTTCTATTTCTTTTCTGTGATTATCTCAAGACTTACCTTTATGCCCATGGATGCTATTTTCAGCATTGTCCTTTCTTGATTCTTATGTTCTTAATGTGGTCACATTTTTTGATGGCTTTATTCTTCCATTCCACTTCTTTTTAAAGATCTGCCTACCTGTGTGTATTGATATCATTTATTTATTTGATATCTCATGTAGTGTAATTAGTCTATATTCACTTTATGTTAAAGTATGAAGAATAGACTATTCATTCATTTTCTTCATCAGTTCTTTTCCTGATGTGTTACCAGATTTGTCTTTTTGTTTTCTATATTCCTTTCCTCTATAGGTCTTGTGTTAGGTTCCTTCTGCTCATGTTGCTTCTTGGAATGAAGAAAGTTCTATCGAGACCAGTAATCTGCCTAAGAATGGGGGGCAGTATGACAAAGCATGATCTGGAGAAGCTGCTTTCACTTCAATATGTTGTCTTGGAATAGTGTTAAAGCAAGTCAGCCATACTTTCTATTTGGGTGTTTGGTTCTGCTAAGGTTTCAGCATCCCCCATACCTCACACATCCCTGTTTCATGATTGGCAGTTATTTTTTATCTCTTCAAGTGACTCTAATAAGCAGGTTCCAAGGATCCATAATACCTTTACAGATCGAGAGAAGAATGGATTGGCTTTTGGCATACGGCCATGGATTAAGTGCAGATTCTTCTCTTTCTTCTTCTTATCAGTGGATATTTTCATAAAGGGAAGCAAGGTAAAAATGTCGTTACCCAATCATCTGTTACTAGAATTCCACTTTCTATATGTAGGCCGTGCTGCATTATGCTACTCTTTTATCATTCCATTAATTTGTCCTTACCTAATGAAGATCTATATTTACTTTTGACTTTGCTTGCTGTATCTACTGTCAATTTCCAGTAATTTCTACAGACAAAAGCAGCAGCATTCTCACAGTGAGTATTTTGCCTTTAAGCACTCTTCTTTATAAAGCAGTCTCTAGGAATGCATTATGTCCAAATTAAGGGTCATCTGTATTTTACTTTATTCATTTACTCACCCCTCATTCATTTGCCAGATATCTACTGAGTGCCTCTGATGTGTGTTGGCTTAAATAGAAATGGAGAAAAACACACTTGCCAATACTTCATAAATCCCCTTGAGATAAACAAAAAAGTTTTAAGGAATTTGATGATAGTTTTAGAGGCTGATTTTATTTACTCTGCATTTCTATCATCCATAAATATTATTAAGGGATGATTATCTGCTTTGTTTCTGACCTGGGAAATTGAATTTCATGAGCTACTGATGAGATTGATTTTTCTAAGGAAAGAACTCCCATCAGTTATTTCAGTGGATGTTTCTCTTTTTTTGATAGTTGTATTTTTAAAAGGGAATATATGTGCTCCTAAGAAGATTTAAAGATGTGAGTATTTTTCCAATAACCTCGCCACAATACATGAAGAAGAATGTAAAATAACTTAATGTAAATCCCATAGGTAAATGAGTAAGGATATATTTTGTAGATTTCTAAAATAAATCTGTCAACTGAGTTCTTTGGTGGAAGTATGCCATCTTAAGCTAATAAACTTATAAATAAGTAATAGACTGATGCAGCTATGTGGATGGAAAATACAAAAGGTACATGATGGCTCTACAATATGGGTTTGGAAAGAACATTTGCTGCTGTTTTGAGGAAAGAACTAACTATATTTAGAACTGGGCTAAAAATGTGGCCTGTTTCCTTATGCAGGGGTCCCCAAACTTTTTGGCTCCAGGGACCAGTTTCATAGAAGATAATTTTTCCATGGATGGGGGCGGGGGGATGGTTTCAGGGTAAGTCAAACCTCTCTGCTAAGGATAATCTGTATTTGCAGCCACTCCCCAGCGCTAGCATCACCACCTCAGCTCCACCTCAGATCATCAGGCATTAGATTCCCATAAGGAGTATGCAACCCAGATCCCTCACAAGCGCAGTTTACAGTAGAGTTCGTGCTCCTATGAGAATCGAATGTTGCCACTGATCTGACAGGAGGCAGAGCTTATGCAGTGATGCGAGCGATGGGGAGCGGCTGTAAATACAGATGCAGCATCACTTCCTCACCTGCTGCTCACCTCCTTCTGTGCGGCCTGGTTCCTAACAGGCCACAGACTGGTACCAGTCCAAGTCCCGGGGATTGGGGACCACAGCCCTATAGAAGGCAAACAAATCTGTTCAGGGACTATGACTTTAACTATGACTCTGACTCTAATGCAGAAACTCAGTTGCAGAAACTGCCACCTGAGAATGAACTGAGAAGCTTGGTTTTCTTTAGGCCATCAGGGTGTGCAGGGCTGGAAACTGCTTTGCCAGATGTAGAATATCAATGGGTGTCTCAAACCTCTAAACCCAATTCCCTTTTTAGATCAAGCATGCAAAGTGAATGGCACTGGGCAAAAAAAATGGCTAAGGGCCAGAGTGCTTCCAAATAACCAACACTGATATAATAATTAACTAAAGGATAGTAAAATGAGGTCTCATAAACAGTTCTCCTATAGTGTTAAAGGAGGTGAGGGTTGAATAGTATATGGCTAAGACTGAGGAGAACAGAGGGAAATTCAGTGGCAGGAAGAGTTTCTCTATCCTGATCTCCCTATCCTAGTCTCCTAAAGCGAGCTAAACTATCTGTCAGCCTCAGTCCCTCACAGCTGTAAACCTGGCAAGCTTATAGAAGAGATTGTTCCTTTTATTAAAAGAAAAAATTTCTAATCAGTGAACGATATTACTATTATAGAAAACTCAGGTCTGGAAGTGACTTTAGGGTTCCTCGGGGAATCCCTTAAAACTTTCACAAGCAAACCTTTTTTTCAAACAGTGTCTTATGTTAAAGCTTAGTAGATAAAAACTAATAAAACTGGAGTTGCTCAGGGCTCGGATGGGAGCCTCTGTCCTTACCACCTAGCCTCTGAGTAATCGTGGCTGAATGGGTAAAGTTCCAAGGAAGACAGTTTGAAAAACTGAGCTGCCTAGTATAGGGTCACGTGGTTAGACAGTGGCAGAGCTTAGACTGGAAGTTAGATCATCTGCTTTGATGCCAATATTCTTTACCAAAAATTTTAAAATTTTACTGTGCACATGAATCATCTGGAGATCATACTAAAATGCAGGTTACGATTCTGTGGGTCCGAGGGGGCCTGAGATTCACTATTTCTAACAAGCTCCGGTGTCAATAATGTCAATGCTGCTGGCCCAGGGGATGCAGGAGGAGAAACAAGAAGCTTCATAGGATGCCACATCGCCAGGAGTTGAGCAAGCATCCTAGAAGGAAATTTGGTCTAAACTACTAAACCCGGTGCCTGAAAAGTTATGAATTTAGACCTTCCATCTTCACAATCTTAACTAATCTCTACTTGAAAATAGAAAGAGGAATATAAGCAGAGTAGAGAGAAGGGCAGAATCTGTCAATCCAATGCGGCCCAATAACTAATCCTTAGAGAATTACTATGAAAACGAGGGATGGCTCATATTAGGCCTGACTATTGTTGAAACTGTCAAACCAAATTTGCAATTCCTGAAGTTTTCAAACAATATGTTGAGGAAGGCTGTACAAATAGAATGAGTGAAGAAGATGAACGGCCAACAACTGCCTATAAAAATGTTGGCCAGTACATGCAGCGAACCCTCGGAGGACCTCCTCATTCTCATGCGGCTTTATCCCTCTGGACACGTGGCATCGCTGAGCCTCCCTCGGCGGCCCAGTGGTTACCCCACCAAGGTGGGCGGTACCCAGCTTTCAAACTTCAGCTGCTCCGTGCCCTGCAGTCACACTCCTCATGCAGCTGAAGCAGCTGATCAAATAATTTGCAGGTTAAAAATAGCTTAATGTGTTTTTATTTCAAGATAGTATTTGGATTCACGTAATAGTCTTAGAAACTTTAATGCAAATTAGTGATAAAAATATGAGTAGAATGTTTCACAGGCTCTCTTAAAGTCCTTGTTATGAAGGCAGACCCTGATTTCTCAACAGAAATAAATACTTGTCCATGAACTAGATAGATCCTTAAAGAGAAGGTTTTACTCCTCAAACCCTAACATTTGATTATTGCTTGTGGTATCAAATCCACAGTGGAAGCCAAAGTGAATTGCCCTGTAAGGAAGATCTCACTAAATCAAATACACAATGTCTAAAGTTAGTTAGGAAAAAAAATGAGCATGCGCACACACACATTTTGAGAAACTGATGGAAAACTGATTGTATTGACCATTATCCACCAAAGTTGCCATGAATTCAACGTAAGAAGAGGAGAAGCTTTTTTTTTCCCCCTTTGGCAGTATCTGTATGCAAATCAATTATATGGCTTTCAAGAATTCCCACAATAGATACTACCTAAAGGCTTAAAATCTTTTGAGTGCTAGACATCAGTAGTTCATGAAAACAAAAGCAGAAGTTTAAAAGAGCCCAACAATGTAGTGTCACAAAACAGCTCCAGTCCATTTACATTTTTTGCTTTTTTATTTCAGCATATTATGGGGGTACAAATGTTTACGTATATTGCCCTTGCCCCACCTGAGTCAGAGATTCGAGCGTGTCCATCCCCCAGATGGTGCCCACCATTTACATTTTTAAATGAAACACTCTTCTGAGTTTAATGTGGTAATCTACTTTAAACTATTTAAAAGCCTACGTTAATATTGCTTTCTTATAATTTGGTAAAGTACAAGCAAAGCATGTGAATAACGAAAGAGAGGCATTTTCTCCTCAATACTACATTAAGTAAAAGCAAATCACTAATATAATCCTGTTTCCATGGGAACCTAAGTATAGAGCCAGTCTGATACAAGGCATTTCTTCTAGTATACATATTTTTCCCCTTCTCCTTAAAATACACTTTCAATGGCTATCCAAAGGCTAAGGAGTAAGTGTTGAAAACAAAATGATCATCTTTGTTCATCTTTTCGAGGACTGAGAGCGGCAAAAATAGTTAAAACAGAAAACAACAGAGTCTCATCACAGCAGGATTAGAGCAAGAGCTGGCTGGAAGAATGAACTTTGCAGGGAGAAAAAAAAAAGCCTTAATGAATCTGATTCCCTGACTTGAAATTTGGAGATTAATTTGAACCTCCCAACCTCATCACAATTATCTCCCAAATTTGTGCATAGCAGCCCGGCATAGGGTGATGTCTTCCTCCCCTGCCCCTCTGCTATCTTTAACCGGAGTGCAATCAGTCTACTGACATTTTTTTCTCCTAGAACAGTTGTTCTTAAAGTGTTGTTACTGAACCAGTAACATCTGCAGCACCTGGAAAGATACTAAAAATGCAAATTTTGAGGCCCCACTCAGATCTACCAAATCAGAAACTTGGGAGGGTGAGGCCCAGCAAGCTGCGTTTTACCAAGTCCTCTGGGTGATTCTAATGCCTGCTATGGAATCACCATATACATATTTGTTTGAACAGAGACTTGTGCGGAGACATAGACTTTACCTTGGAGCTAAGTGCCTCTCAGCATGCAGGAAAGAGTAGCTAGAATTAATGTCTTATCCATAGCACCACCACTGAGAGAGATCACTCAGGAACTTCAATACTCTGGGTAATGGCTACAGAAAGAAACGTCGAATAATTCTAGAAAGAGGATGATGTGAGATGGGAGGTTATGCAGGACTGGGAATTAAAATTAAATGACCAAAAACAAAACAAAACAAAACAAAACAGAAGAATAAGGAGGAGGAGGAAGGGGAAAGCCATTTCTTATATCATTTGAACTTTCTCTCACAATGAAATTGGGTTGAGGACTACCTCTGGCTCCAAATGGTAAGTAAATAACAACAAGTAAGTAAACAAACTTGTATAGGGTACATGTTGTACTATTCTCTATCCATCTGTAGAGGAAGACTCCTTTACTTCTGACCTAAACGAGCATTTTATTTTAGGAAAATAGTTTCAGAATGCATTGCATCAAAAGCTCTGTTTGTAACTCATATTTTCAGTAAGCCTCATATCTTTCTAAAATGCCCTAGTCTTCTTGCCTGGGTTTATTGGAACAACACAGGGAGGCCAGACGCCTGTTGCAGAGGTGCTGCATGGAGATTCTGAGGCAAATTAGACACCTGGACCTCAGTACCTCTAAGCCTTTTGCCAACACTGAAATTCTCTAATCTTATGACACATTAGGCTCTGGGATGACACAGGAGTCATCGTTCTCAATGTTTATGCTCATTACGAAAGGCTATGGATGGGGAGTAAAGCTGACCCTAGGATAAAATTGGAAATTGTCTCAGTGCTAAATGCTCACTCCAAGCATGTTTCCTATCTCTTTCCTCTTTCTCTGTAAGTAGCATGCAGAAAAAGATCCGTTATTTGAAGAGGCTTGTAACCAGATTCCAGCTAATCAAATATCTTCCAAACTATATTTTGGTATACTGTATAACATAGCCTATGCACAACTTGTTTTTTCTTATTAATAGCAATGAGTGAATGCTCTGAGTAAGGCAATGATACCTATTGACAATAGGAGTGATAGGCAACTCCTACTACTACTATAGGAAATTGGGGCTCTGATGGGAGTCTCAACCTGCTTTTTCCTGCCCCCACCATAGAAAGAAAAGGAAAAAAGGAAACGATAAGATTTTTCCCAGTTATTACAGGTGGTACACAAATCTAATTCTGTACACGGATACTGGAAAGGCCTTTCCTGCTCTTTGCCGTTGTTCCCTGGATGCCTCAGTGGGTTTTATACCCCCAAGTTTCCAGTGGTGGCCGAGTTTGAGGCAACCCTTCTGGCACTGAAACACAGCCTGGAACTTTAGTTTAATCCTGAGGGCAGGTAGGAATGTCAAAGCCTTAAGCTTCCCTGGCCTCGAAATGACTTGTTAAATCTCTCGAAAGAACCTACCAAAACAGTGGACTATATGTGAATTGCAAGCTTCTGTGGATGCTAAAATTCAGTTGTAATCATAGGGCGGTTTTGAAGGTGTTTCTGTGAGGCAGGATTTTAGAGTGCCAAGAGCATTGGCCTGAGGGTTAAGGAGACCCAAGGCTTAATCTTAGATTTGTTTCAAATCACTTAAGCTGTCAGATCTTGGTTTCCTTATTTATAAAATGAGGATAATGAGAGTGTCTACATCATAGAGTTGATGTGGAGGTTAGATGTTTTAAACCATGCTGAGTACTTAGAAGAGCATCTGATATCAACTAGCCATGGGCAAATCACGTAGTCAAACTGGTCCTCAGATTCTTCTGTGTTATGAGGGGCACAGGTGTGTTCCATGGAATTTTAGGTTACCTTGAAAGCTTCTCAGATGTCACCTTGGAGAAAGAGAAGAGGGGCAGTGAAGGAGCAGAATGATGACTTGGGTAACACAGCCCCTGCTTCCTTTAATTCAAACCATAGTAACTTGGATTTTATGTATTTTATGTATTTGAAGCCAACTTTATTTAATTGAAATATAAATTTGGAGGGAATAATTAGGTTGATATTAAAAAGTTTCAAAAACACTGGACCAGAAATTCCCAAGGTCGTTTTGAGCTCTGAGGTCGTTTGATGTTCGGTGAATACGTTAACTCACCTGTCCTGACACAAGATGTTCTCAGTACAAGAATATGTTTCATGTAACTAAAAAGACAAAATCATGCCTTCTCTTTCCAAAATACAGACCCAGTAAGAGCCCTTACCTCGTCGTCAAATTAAAACATTTTTATAGCAATGCCAAAGCTTTCATTTGGTCTATTTCTTTTTCTTTCTTTCTTTTTTGTTCCTAAACCCTCAGATATTAAGATATGTTTGGTCTAGCCAAGGTCTAATTTCTCATTCCCAAACTGAGAGAACATAATATGAAAGGACAAAGTGAAGTGGGAAGATGGAATTAAGAAAAGTAATAAATGTTGTTTCACATGAAAAGGGGAAATAATAATTCCACCGTGAAAGAAGAGCCTTGTAAGTCATGGAGGAAGTCCTCTGCTTTCTCTTTTTCCCGCTTTCCTCTCCTGCTCCCCCCCCCCCACCTTCCTCCTCCTTCTTCTCCTTCTTCTTCACTTTAAAAGATATAACAGATAGTGAAACTCAGCTCCCTGAACAGGCAAATGTTCAACTGAGGACCTGCATTTTACATAATGCCCACCTCTAATCCTTTCTTCACAGCAGTGTTCTGGGCTGGTCAAAGGTGAGGGCATTCCCAACCAGGAAGTGCTACCAGGCAGCCCCTGTCCTGTTGATGAGGGCAACATACGTACAGGCCACTGCTGGCACCTGGGAAGTTTGCATGTCTCTGAAGAACTCAAAACCCAGCTCAAAAAATGCATGCTTCACTGATGATAAATTCGCATTCTCAGAGTCATGCGTTAAAAAGAAAACTGGCAAACTGATGATATGTAATGGTGAACCAAGGTACTTGTATACATGCATAGCATTGTGCTGAGACAGGGAAAAATCTACTTTCATCTGTGCTTACTGTGTTCATAATTTTTAAATATAGTTTCACAATTAGTCCATGTAACCATTTTCCCACTTTTACAGATGAGAAAACTGAGGCCACAAAGTTGTGCATCTTACCATGTTTGTCTGAAGCACACTGGGCTCTCCAAAGGATGAACAAAAGCATAAAGTATAATTCCTGTATAACCAAGTTGATGAGATAAATGGACATGCATGAAATCAATAAATCCTAAAGTATGTGAAGGGATGATGGGGGAAGGGTGGATATTAAGGAACAATGAGAACACAAAATGTGAAAGAAAGAACCTCTTGTATTATCCTGGATCGAGCTGGAACCCATTCTACTAAGTGAAGTATCCCAAGAATGGAAAAACAAGCTCCAAATTGGTTTTAACTCATCCACACTTAAGTGCACATACAATAATAACATTCACCGGGTGTCGGGCAGATGGGAGGGGGAGGAGGGGATGGGTATATACACACCTAATGGGTGTGGTGCTCACCGTCTGGGGTATGGACACACTTGAAGCTCTGATTCTGGTGGGGCAGGGGCAATATACATAACCTAAACATTTGTACCCCCATAGTGTGCTGAAATAAAAAAAAAATTTAACAAAAATTGGTTGGGCCTTGCAGACTGGAAAAGACTCTTCGGATATAATAATGTTACCATTCCCTGGTTACGTAACTAGCAACAGCGTTCACTTATTCAGAATAAGATCATCTGTTTTATGTTTCACAAAAGGCTGGAGCTTTGTAAATGACAGGAGCAGCCTCACTATGCTATTTGCTTATTTCTTTACTTTTTCCCAAGTAAAAATAACTCTTCATCATTGACATGTTCAAAGACAGCAATCTCTTCAAAGTAATTATGAGTCTAATCTCCACAGGTGCCTGCAGAACTTTATGGATTATCTTTTTGATTGCTATCTTTAAAAGTAGATGCTGGAACATGACATCATCTAGCAAGGGACAACTTATCATCTGGAAAATGTACCATCTGGAAACAATACAGGGCAAGAAGTAATTCGAAGCCCTCAGACAATGTATGCCTGGAGGAAGTATTCTGTGCTGTGGTGATGCCACCGTGCCTGGGCTGCTCTTGTGAGTTCAGGATCACTTTGTGGATCAAACTTGCAGGAGATTTTGAATTATTGTGAGATTTGGGAGCTGATGTGCATTAAGAGCTGATGGAGACTAACTTGTTTGCCTCTACTTTCTACTGGTCATTAGACAGCATTTACGCAAATAATTGAGTTTGCTTAGACTAGGAGTGGTCTAGCAGCTAAGTTAAAATCCTGGGAAACGTCTAACTCCAGGGTTTATTTGGCTTTCCCTGACATCTGCTACATATGTTTACATATATTTGTTTTTTTTTTTCTTTTTTATTTCAATGTATTATGGGAGTAAAAATATTTTTGGTTACATGGCTCACTTTTAAAATGCTTGAGTCATGATTATACGTGTGCCCATCACCCAGACAGTATTCATCGTACCTGTTACATAGGTTTTTGCCCAGCCCCACATAGACTTATTTTGTTTTGTTTTTGTTGTACTTTCAGAGGGCTGTGTTCAAAAATAGCCAGTCATTTCTTTCCAACTGTTTTTAAATTGTTCATTTTAGTGCAAGAATAAATGGGCAAATGTCAAAAGCCTGCTCTGATGGTTCTGTTTGTCTTTAGCACAACAACATTTGAGGGTCCAATTACAGAATGTTTTTCTGTTTTCCATAAGCATGTCTTCGTCAGTGCCCTAGTTCCCGTTAATACTTTCTTGGAGTCACATTGATTTTTATGAAGTCTCTTTGAACACAAGAATGTTCAAGGCTAAATATAGAAATAAATCAATTAATATTATTTTTGTTCACAGAGTGCAAAGCAGTATGCATTAGAAATACACCACATTTATTTATATCTACCTATATCTACGTATCTATATTGATATCTATATAGGTTTATTTAGCTCGGGCATAAGACTGAATTTAGTCCCCACTCTCAGCTCCTCTGTCTTCCACAGAAGGGACCATTCACTAAGTCTCATAATCCAGG
>RJWJ010046825.1:0-11204 GCA_004363605.1 Indri indri
GAACCATGTCAAGAGAAATAACATAAGTGGGCAAACTCAACAGCAGGCGTGCCATTATCGTTTAGCGCAAGCTGTCATCACTGCCAGCGAGTGGAAGCAGCGGTCATTAGCGGGAACTCTGCTGGGGGAGGTTGCAATTCTTCCTTTTCCTTTTTTTAAAAGATTTTTATTTTTTCCCCATCATCTGACAGTATTTCACAGAACGCCGCAATGCAATGCTGCCTCCCTGACAGGAAAGTCAAGAGGTGGGGGACGGCGCCTTTGGGTGGCAGTGGGGGGGTGTGAAAGGCCAGTGAGCAAAATCTGTAACAGTCCGCTGTCAGCTGGAGGGTGCAGGAATTGCATTACCTATCGGATAAATACTCATTAAGAGTAATCACTTTATTTCAGCTCTGTAATGACATTAACAAGCTTGGAATACAGGGAATTACACGAGTCAGAACAAATAATTGAATATTCTACTGCAGAGGAGACACAGCACAGGCCTGCCTTCGTGTCGGGTGGTTCTGAAGCTAGCACAAGCATGCAATTAGATAATAAGCTTAAACAGCATTAAATTGGCACTGTTCGTACCACCACTGAGAAAAAAGGAGTATTAATTGTTCAGCTCGAACCTGCTTGTAATTTCATGCAATACAAATACTAGTAAGGCTGCCTTATTTTTATGTAAATGAACTTATACAGGGGGTTTAAACACATCAATAAAATGGAATATAAAGAAAATCTGAGGAAGAATGTAGGAAAGATAAAACAAAGTATACACAGAGGCTCTTTATGAACCGGGCTAAGCGGGGGAAGGTTTTCTCTTTGAAAGAATAGGGGATGGGTAAAAACTTGGCCAATTTTTAAAGAAATTTCAGGGTACCATATAATGTGAATAAGTGTTCTTTCTCCATATACATTTTTTTCCTCACTATTTCTAGAAGGCAATTTTTTCAAAGTTATTATAAAATCTTCTAAATGTGTGTAATGCGGAGAGATTCGTGGGCAGATGATACAAATAGAGACACAGATGAGAGACAGACAAATGCACTTCCCTATAGGCATAATGGATATCAGGGCTTTGTTAATCACGCAGCACGTTAGGAGAATGCAAACATGCCGCACAGAGCAGAAGATTCCGTGCTGTGGTGAGCAAGAAAAGCAAGGTGAAGGCTGTAAGTACCTTGTGTCACCCAACTTGTTTGATTCATTAGCAAGCTAGGACCCTGAGAGAAGAGAAAGCTGCGTTTCTGACACCTCATCCCAGTGACACTGCCACACGGGAGTGTCATTTGGTGTCCTAGATCCCTCGGTTGCCTTCAGCATGAGCTAACCTGATGTGATGCTTCAAATTACACAAGCTGTTAGAGAATGCCAAGGAGACACCTGGAAACATGCGGCCGGCGCTGCCCTCCACGCGGACAGGGGTCTTGCCCTGTGAGGGGTGCTACCCGACCAGAGCAGACGAGATGAGATGTGAGAGGCCGGGGACTCTGGGGAGACCAATTTAGGAGGCGTTGGGTTGCAGTTGGTTCCTACCACAACTCTGAACCAGTGCAGTCATTCAGGCAAGCCAATCAGCTCTGGATGTTTGATAGGCAAACTCGATAATCATTTATAATCCTGACAAGTTAAGGGTCTCCAAGGCAAACCGCAATATACACAGTGGGCTTGAAAATAAGAGAAAACAAATAAAGAAATCTCTACATTCCTGAGAAAATGTCTTTTCTTTCTCTGGTCCTACAATCTTCCAATCGGGGGTTTCTGTATCATTCCATCCTCGCAGGACATACAAAACTATTTTAAATTGATTTTTCTAAGTAGATGACCAGGAAGCCTTCATCTTAGTACTTGTCTGTAACTCATGTGGGTGTTCAAAGGTTATTATTTAATGAAGGCAAGGGGAAAGGGAAATTAGTTCCTACTTCAGATCCCTTTAGAATGTGTCAGTAAACGTAATGGGGGAACTAAGCTAGAAATTTGAGTGTTTATTGTGTCTGTCCTATAAAATAACTTGATATTGACGGAAGAAAGATTATCCACTGGCCTGATCTTTTTGAGGAAACACCACCTAGCATATTCATTGCTCATGGTAGGTATCCAATTCATCTTTAGAAAAAATCCAGGAAAAATGATACAGTTCCGGTAGAAAACTAGAATTAAAATTACCTGCACTTGCAGAAATATTCTCGCCTGTCTTCCCTCTCATTCGCTCCCTCTCTTTTTCTCTCTCATTATAAAACTGATTCTAGTTCCAGTTATGAGAGTCAGTTATACTGGATCTTAGCTTACATAAAATGTGTACTGTTTTATACAAGTAACACTGTTAATTACCATTAAATATTCACTGTATACTTACCTGCGTGCTGGGTACGTGAGGAGATACTAAAATTATAAAATCTAGCTTCTATTTTCAAGTAGTGTTCATTTCTATTGGGTTAACAACATGCATGAGACAATTTCGAAAGAATACAAGAAATCAGGAATGACATTACATAAAGCAATAACCCAGAACGAATTCACAGAAAAGGAGCTATTTGTGTGTCCAATCGATGAATATTGATTGATCACCTCCTCCATGCCAGGCACTACACTGGCTGCCACAGGCAGATTATGACACCCTCCATGTGCTAGAGGAACTTCACTCACCTGGAAGAGACCAGCATGTACAGGGAAGTGGAGAACTTGGTGTTCACTGTAACTTTGCTTTGTCAAAGAAATTTCTTTGGAAGAAGCATTCTTGTCAAGAAGAAATCAAGGCAGACACGACTCTTAGCAGCGCCGTCCTGTGGGAGATGTGGCAAACACATGACATGAGCTAACGGGACAGGAAGGCGACTCCAGCTAGGGAGTTGGAAAAAGGTCAAGTGTCCTCTAAATGACCCCTGTCCCCAACCATCCCCCCTAACCTCCAGACGCCGCATCTTCAGGAGAGCCGCTGAACTCACTACAAAGTGGGGAGGAGGAGGCTGGAGGAGCCCTGTCGTTACTGCCTTTCGTTGACGCAGACAGAACGATAACGTTCCACATAGATGCAGAAATCTGGAAGGAAAAATAGAATGAGTCACCTGGTGGGAACGTTCCAAAAGGTGGAGAAACGGGTGGCTGCCCCCTCAAAGGAATTGGAGCTTTATTCCAGGTTAGTTTGATAGCGATAAAAAAATTATCTGGCCTGAGCCTTAGAGAAAGGTAAACTTGGATGCATCATTTCATGAGGATAGAACAGCGCGAGGTCATGAAGGCTCGAGAGAACGTGCTTTCTAGGTCAGTGTTGCTGCAGCATAAAGTTACTGGGGAAAGTACCAGAGATGAGGATGATCTGTAACACCATTAAAAGGAGATTATATTTTTTCCCCGAAAGTGATGGAGAATGAGAATAATTTAGAGTTTCATCATTTTAAATCATTAAGGGATTATGCCGATTTTATCGCCATATTGTAAAGATGACCTGGAGGAGACTGCAGGTAGTGAGGAAACAGGCGGCGAGAGCAGCAAGCAGAGCACCCAACCGTCTAACCCGGCGACGTGGCATAATTCACCAAAGGAAGGACTGCAAAGGGCGGAAGAACAGGTTTGGAAGTTTTTAACGTTTTAAATTGAGACGGGTGTACAGGCGGCTTTGTTCTGTGGGCAAACAGCAGCTCAGCATTTGGGTGGCTGTTGCAGCCGTGGACACGCTTTGCCCAGGAAACACGTGTGGAGCAGGAACCAGGAGATTTTTCAGGACAGAGTCTGACACAATTCGATTTTATAGCTGGGGAGATGAAACCTGCAGAGGAAACCGGGAAGCTGTAAGTGAAGTTGTAGGAAACAGTGTGCGATGCCATCACGCAAAGGCCGGAGGGATTCTCGGGAGGGAGAGCTGAGCAGGGCCAACGAGAAAATATCTGAAGCTTAATGCGACCCCAATCAGACATATGATTTCCCCCATCTGACAATATCTTATAATTTTAGCAACTTTGGTGACTAGTGAGACCGTCATCCCAGGGACGTGAGCCAAGCAGGAGGATGTGTTCCCGCCTCTCTCCTTCCTTTGCGCATTGTCTTAGAAACATGGCACAGGCCCCTCCTTCCCTGCCTCTGCGCCGCTGCTCCCTGGTTCCGAGGGCCACCCTGTCTTGCTTAGACCTTGCTGCAGCATTCATTGCCTCTTCGACTAATATTCACTTCCTCAAACCCACTCCAGTCCCTTCACACAAATCCCATCAGTTGTCCCCAGAGCGGTCAGAAGCATCTACTCAGAAACCAAAACTGACCATTTCTGTTGCTTACAGGCCTTTCAGAGAGTCCCACTGTTCCTGAGGTCGACCCAAACCCCTGCCACGGACAGCCCAGCACGGTGGGCAACTGCCACCCAGCCCCACCTGCCTTCACAACCGGCGACAGTACCTGGGTTTTTCCAAGTTCTGGACAATCCAAATTTCCCTCCGTCACTGGGCATTTGCATGCGGTTTACTTCAAACTCCTCAGGCTTGTCTCTTCATCTTTGCATCAGTAATCATTATTATCCCTTTTGGTTTTAATTTAATGACCATTTCCATGCGATCGAATCCCCATACGCACTTTCTGTAGCAGCTCTGATTTCAACAGTCATTTACATTTATTTGTGTGGTCATTTGGTTGCTACCTGTCTGCTCCCTGGCACCGCAGGGGACTTCCACAGGAGCTACACGGCCATCAGAGAGCAAGGGCCTTGGTTTCTCTCGTGGCATCACTAGCGTGCAGCCTCACACCCTTAGGTGGCTACTTAAACAGCTGCCATCACATCTGCATTCCAACTCAGAGGAAAGATGAGAAATGTGTGTGTTTGCTCACTTTTGCAACTTCAGAACTGCCGGCCACATAGCAGGGGTGCAGCATGAGCAATAAACATGGGGATACACGAAACAATGAGAGGTCAAGTATAAAGAATGCCGCATAGTTCCCATGGGCTTTTGTAAGGAACGGTCACTTGTGGTTTCATAGGTAACAGGTTCGGAATAAAATATAGAGAGTTACTGATTCTATTAGTGTGAAGAATAAATAAGAGGCGCTGGGAAATGGAAAACACAGTTAACTGTTCTTCTGTTTTTATAGCTCACTTTCAAGAGGTAAGTGATGTGCAGGGCACAAATAAAGAAAGCACAAGGACACTTTTCCCTTGTCGTATTTTTAGCAGCCAGAGTCTCGGCCATGTTTACAAGCCAAGAGGACAATATAGTGAGGAACCAAATTATGTGTTCAAAAGCAGAGCCACTCCAAGGGCGTGTGAGCAGCAAGTCACACAGGCAGGGCTCTCAGATGGGCCCTGCTCTAGGTTCAAAGCTCTCTGTCACAGTCTTGAAATTATTAATAATTTTGTCTTTGAACTGGCGTCTTGTGAGTGAAGGCCAACGGATAATGGAGGAGTGTGTAAACGGAGAGATGTGTGTGTTCACCATGCCTTGCCACACTCGCTGCATCTACCACTTGCAGTTGTTATGAGGTTTCCACAATCTGTGTAATGTAGACTCACCTGGAGTCTCGCTAGACTCCCCTGCTCTGGGGTTCTCACGTTCCCTGTCAACGTGTCTATGGCTGAGTAGGTGGGGTGCTGTCAGCAGTTCCATTCAAACCATAACTCGCTTCAAATGCAGAAAGAAAGTAATGTTGAGCCAGAAAAATCTTACCGTCTATCACAATATCACATGAAGAAAATAACTGTGTTTATTGTATCATATAGAATTATTGGCCAGGTGTGGTGGCCGACACCTGAAATCCCAGCATGAGGTGGGAGGATCACTTGAAGCCAGGAGTTTAAGACCACCCTGGGCAACATGGCAAGAACCCATCTCTACAAAAAAATGTTAAAAATTAGTCAGGCATGGTGGCATATGCCCGTAGTCCTAGCTACCCAGGAGGCTGAGCAGGGAGGATCACTTGAGCCCGGGTGTTCAAGTCTGCAGTGAGCTATGATAGTGCCACTGCACTTCAGCCTGGGCAATAGAGCATGACCCTGTCTCTTAAAAAAAAAAAGAAAAAGAAAAAATTATGACACCAAAATTTGATGTTTTTCCATTTTGTAATTTATGTTTCTATAATTGTATCATTATTATTCACATTATATTTTATATATCATAAATTTTTTAAACACACTTTTCCCCCAGCTATTTGTACAAGGAGCCTCACATTTTTATTTTGAATAAGAGCTGTGCAAATTACGTATACAGTCCTGCTGCCAAGTGGAACAGACGTGAGATTATGAAGTGAACCTGCAGGTGATAAATAACATTTCTCACTTAACAACACTCATTAATAAAAACTATATTGAATATATACTCTGTGACCAATACTGACGCTAAGATTGTCATCTCTAATTACCTGTCTTCAAATGTTTTTCAATGTAATGGGATACGCAGAAACTTCTATAAGCTGCCTCCTTTGGTTACAGCTCTTAGGCAAGATAGAAAATTAGCTGATTAGGCACATGTTGGTTATTAGATAACCAAGCAATAGGTGAGTAAATTATTCAAAGTTAAAACTAATGTATGGTAAAGAGTATGGAAAAAGAAAAGGAGCAAAAAAAAAAAAAAGGAATCAGATGGATGTGTTTGGTGTTACTCCTCATTTTTATGTTACGGTAAAATATCCATGAGGTGTAAGGCATTATGACTGCCATTCAAAATTACACAAAAGGTGTCAAAATCACACAAAAGAATACAAACAGAACTTTTCTTGTTCAGTGAAAAAACAAACCCTCATTAATCCTTACATCACCCGTGTGAGTGCACACTAGATAAAATTCGGGGAAAATACATGAACTAGATCAAAGGCACTAAAGCTGTAACATATTTCCTCATGCTTTGAACAAGACACCAGTTTCCCTAAAGACACCAGTTTCCCTAAAAGCTAGTTTTTCATGTCACAGAGAGATACTTCCAGCAGTCATTTATCAGAGAGATGAGAATTCCAGGCTTGGGAAGGCCAAAGAACAAGCTAGAAAAGTTACTATAGACATAAAATTTGATAAAAAATGTTTAAGTGGATGGAAGTAAAACAGAAAGCTCCTAATTTGAACTTTTTTATGGTCTGTGGCCCAGAGTCATTACCAAGGGGGTCTGCGGAGGGAGACGCATAATGAACATGTCTGAGACTGCAAAAGGAAACCACACAACCAGATTATAAACTAAAAGAGTCTTTAATTTAAAAATCTAACTTAGCCACACTGATCATCAAAAACTCAGAAGGAGTGTTTCTTTAACTCCATAAAATAATATATTTCATTGTATGTTCTAGATATGGAAGAGAAAACCAAAAAGCATTGTGGAAGTAAAAGTGAATTAAAAGCACATATTAGGAAAATTGGGACTGAAAAGGTATTCAGGCGTAGATGACTTTGAGACAATCCAAACAAATGGCAGTAGAACATTAATGTAAAAATACTCATAGAGAAGGTGGCAGACATGGAAGATAATAGGTGATCCTGACAAAAGGGGTAAAAAATAAAATAGAATCAATATAATATGAAAATATGTTATTACCCAAAACCCATTTTTTCTGCAGAAAAAAACCTTAAAATTTGTAGATGGAAAGGATACAACAGTTCATAGGAAAAATGATCATTAATAATCAACATCAAGACCTAACTTGGGATTAACTGATGTTTTCTTCCATGTTCTATCCACATACATGGAAGAAAATATTGAGTTGACCTCGAACCTCCTCACAGCAGCATTCAATTTCAGAGGAGAGATAAATCCATTCTTTCAAGCATTTTTACCATATTCAAAGGGAATCCATTCTACATTTCGGCATTACAAATGATGTTGGCTTGCATTATAGTAGACATCTGCAGTAGTTAGAATTAAGTTTGGCTGTGAGTGACAGAAGACACAAAGTAATAGAGACTTAAATAAGAGAGAATTTTTCCTGCTCTAAAGAAGTTTAGAAGTGGAAATTCTAAAGTCCTATAATTTTGGGGGACCAAGGTATATTATCTCTCCTTTCTGCTGTTATTAAAAGAAACTTCATACTTCAAGATGGCTGCTTGAGCTCCAGCCTTCACATATACATTCCAGCCAAAGGTGAGGCTGAAAGTTGAACAAGATTGTGCTATCAGCACAACCTTTGAGGGAGGTTAGGAAATAGCATCTTTATTCTTTGTGACCATGTGCCCAGCTACAATTGGGATGTCTACTGTGAAGAAAAAGGGGAAGATTGGCATGGGAGAAAAAGTAAGAATCTCTGCTTCAACAGTTTTTCTCCAGCTGAGGAAATTTCCTTCCATTTCCTTACGCTAGAAGACTTTTGTGTTAATTATGAAAAAATAACAGAAGTTTGATATTTTAAATGAAACCAAGAAATCCCCAAACATATAAATGTATAAGTCAAGCTTTTCAAAACAACTAATAAGAAAAGTAAAATAGCACAGCAGCATTCACCAAATCCTCAGAACAGTGTTGTGGAATATCTTTAATGTCCTCTGTGCTGCCTCCTCACCAAGGACAGAGCAAATCCTGAGTTGTGAAGTCGAGATCCGTATAGTTAAGTCTGGTTTCCAGTCATGATAAAAGCTCTGCACAAGGATTAAAATCATCACCCACATTTTCACATAATATATTGCATATTTTAAAAATATTCTCAATGGGAAATACTAATATTGAGCAAAGCTATTAACCAAAGATGGGCCAGGTAAAGACAACCTTGTACAAGTTTGAGGCTGACAGTGGAATGTTAGTGTTAGGTCAGCATGCCTGGGCTGGGGCTGGTGACGTTGGTCTGTTAATCATGGAATGGACTCATTTCCTATTCCGTGGGATGGCAAGCGTCCTCCATTCGTATTCAAACATCACTGTATTTCCACGACCAGTTAGCTGTGGCTTTGGGCAAAATGCCATGCAAGTACTTGAATGCTTTGTCTGCATATTTGTCTAAATGGTAGATTTGTTTGCAGACGTGAGCACTGTGTCTGAGGTCTTGCAGCCTTGAGCCGCTACATGTCAACAGCTACTGCTGAGAGTTGAAATCAAGGGAGTCTTTTTCCCCTGCATACAATGAGGGATTTTTACTCTTCAATCTGTTAATAAAGTAATTATATGAATAGTTTCTTTAATGTTTTTAATGTTAAACGTCAGGTAAAATGATTGAAAGGTGAGATATAACACTGTCCTTTTTCTCAAAAGATATTATTTTCTTTATGGAAAATATAGGAAAATATAAATAAAAGTTTTAGAATTAACTGGAGAGTTCAACAAATTGTTAAATAAAATATCAATAGAGAAAAAAATCAAGTATGCTCTTACCCAAAAGCAGCAACTAATTATAAAGTATAATTTTTAAAATTCCATTCAAAACAGCAACAATATACGTATGAATAAATGTTACTAAAATATGTAAGAGTTTTATATTAGAGGTCATAAAACCATATTGAAATACATAGAAGGGAACAAATGAATAAAAAGACATCCCATATTCATGAATGGAGTAAGCACATAATTTTACCGCAATTTCTTTAATACTTGCAATGAAATTTACATCAAAATTCTCGTTTTTCCTGTAGAACCAGATAAATTTATCCCAAAACTTAGTAAAAGTCTAACGGTAGCCATGACAACTGATAAGAAGTGGAGAATCTCACTTACCAAATAGCAAGAATGACTATAAAGCTGTAGTATTTAAAGACACATAGGAATTGAGATATAGAAATAAACTGATAGAACAACAGAAGTTACGAAAACAGAAACACTAACAAAACTCACATAATCCTATACAAAATGAATGTATGACAGATGTGGCCCCAAAAATCAATGGGATAACTGACTATCCATCTGAAAAATTAACACTAATAGAATTATGATGTTTTAAGGACAAATGAGCAAAACAAAACTTCAAGTTATGTAGGGAGAAATATTGTAACCTCCAGGTTTGGTAGGGTTTATTGAACGAGGCATAGAAACAAGAGAAAGTGGGGAAAAAACTATAATTTTTACTATATTAAGTTCAAATAAAACTTTCTGTATCACTGAAGTTCCCTGAACTAAATAAACTGAGAGGTCACAGATTAGCCACGGATGAGGGAAAGACCATTCCAGAGCACGAGACAGACAAACAACGAACATCCGTAATACGTATCATTCTTGTAATGCCGTGTTTAAAAGCCCCAATGGAAACATCAGCAGTGGCTGTGGATGGGCACATTTACAACCTGAAAGCACCGATGAGGACATGAAGATACTCAATCTCACTTGTAATCAATGAAATCCAGTAACAGCCCACTTTAAACCTGTACATTAGGAAAAGATCAAAAGTTCAGATACTAGTGGAAGTGTGATTTAGTATGATTACTTTGGAACGTGGTTTGACAGTATCTACTAAAGCTTAGGTAGATGTATCCGATGGCCCAGTGGTTCTGCAATTCCACCACTGCATGTCTAGCCAACAGAAAAATCAGTGTGCAGTAATATTTATCACAGTATTATTCATAATGGCCATTAGTCCACTGTAATATTTAATCTTCGTCCCCATAAACTACTTCAATTACTTTGTATTTTGGTAAGTCTCGGTGTTAGAATAAGTCTTCCCACCCTGTTTTTCAAGCGTGTATTGTCTATTCTTGGTTCTTTGCATTTTCATGTAAATTTGGGAATCAGCTTATCAAGTCCTATAATTGACTATAAATCAACAGGGGGAAATTGACATTTTTATAATGTAAAGTCTTCCAGTTCATGAATGTGGTCTATTCCTCCACATATTTTGGTCCATTCTGTTTTCTCTCAGTAATGCTTAAAAGTTCCCTGAAAAGAAGACTTGCCTTTAGTTTGTTACACTGTTCCCAGGGACTTGATATTTCTTATGCTGTTGTACATTGTTTCTTCTCATTTTATTTTTGAATTGCTGGTTGTGGAGATAGAATTATTTTCTGAAGAAGCATTTGTAACCATCAAATTTATTAAATTCTGATAATAATTCTAATAGTTTACCTATAGATTTGTTTACTTTTCCTTTCATGCAATCATATAATCTTTTATGAATAACGCCAGTTTTGCTTTCCAACTTTCAGGTTTTCTTTTTTTTTTTTTTGAGACAGAGTCTCACTCTCTTGCCTGGGACGAGTGCCGTGGCGTCAGCCTAGCTCACAGCAACCTCAAACTCCCGGGCTCGAGCGATCCTACTGTCTCAGCCTCCCGAGTAGCTGGGACTACAGGCACGCGCCACCATGCCCGGCTAATTTTTTTCTATATATATTTTTAGCTGTCCAATTAATT
>RJWJ010046826.1:0-11200 GCA_004363605.1 Indri indri
GGGTCGAGGTGCAGGGACAGCTTCCAACAGGGGAAGGGGGCAGACCAAGGGGACTGAAGCCCTGTGAGTGATGGGCCCCCACGGAGAAAGTAGGGTCAGGCCGCTCACTGGGGCGGGATGAAGGGGAGCTGCGCACCCCATGTGAGTGCAGTGTGGTTTTCCAATGGCTGATTCTCAACCTTACAACGTTAATGCAGTTGGGGGGAAAAAAAAACTAATTCAGTTATATTGAAACTCACATTATTTTAAGTTTAAATATTTTATTTATGCCAAAACAAGAATTTTATATGATTTTACTTTCCTACCTTTAAAGGAAGAAAACTGGACAATGCTTTCAGGATTATTACTTTTTCAGCTGAAAGAATTGCCATGTTTGACAATATCTCATGACTCTGGGACAGTCTTAAAGATCATTTTTATATAACTTCAAATTACTGAAACTCATTTCTCAGGACCCCACCTTGACTTGTGTTACTAAAAAGAGAAATGAGCAGTGTTGCATACAAACAGTTGAGGACATTTAGCAGGTCAGAAGTTTTCATTTTCTTGAGTAAGAATTTTATAGACTGAGTGGAAGTTGCCGTAATCTGTTGCACTGTGTAAGACTCTCAGGTATTCGCCAGGGCCATTGCTTGTCTTTACCTACAATCTGATATTTCGTTTAGCCTGGATGTTAGGCATTAATTTTCATTTTTAAATGTTGTATTAAAATGGTATTTGTCTTGATTACTTAGATTCGTTTCTTCCTGAAATTTTGTGCTTGATGGAAGTGCTCACTCACTTCCCCTAGTACCAGTCCAGGGAATAGCTTTTGAATTAATATTGAGATTTTCCATGGCTGACAGTCAAGGAATGTTCCGTGTCCAATCGCCCTCCCTCAATAAATATGTATACATAATATTTATATATGTTAAATTTTATGTGTTTACTATATATTATATATATTTATAACACATATATAAGCCTGCATTACTTAACAACAAGGATATGTCTTCAGAAATGTGTCCTTAAGTGATTTCGACCTTGTTGAAACATCATAGAATGTACCTACACAAACCTACATGATGTAGCCTACTACACACCAAGGCTATATGGCATAGCGTATTGCTCCTAGGGTACAAACCTGTACAGCATGTTACTATACTGAATACTGCAGGCCATTGTCACACAATGGCAAGTGTTTTTGTATCTAAACATGTCTAAACATAGAAGAGGTAGAGTAAAATATGGTATTATAACCTTATGAGCTACTGTTCCATATGCACTAAAATTTTAACCCCTGCCTTTGAAAGTATCACCAAAGTTGGTTTGACTTTGAACATTAAGGAAGGGATTATTTTATTTATTCATACTTTTCACAGAGTAGTCATTTTCTGTCAGACAACTTGCCGAGACACTGGTTCCCTAGAAAGGGCTTCAAATGGGCTGTATAGTTCTTCTCTGTGCCAGGCATAGCTCTGACAATAGGGACCTGGGCTTTGCCTCTTCACAGTTCTACAGGCAGCCCACTCTCCTGGTGTTTCCATTTGGGGAGCGCCAACTCCCCGACCCTGAGAGCTACAATCAAAGCTTCTCTTGGCTTGACTTGGTTGAACTTGGGCTATACAGATGATTTATATTTATTATATTAATACTAAAGGTAACTGTCATTTACTATGCTCAGATTCTCCACCAGTAATTTGCAAACTTTATTTAATCTTTACGATTTCCTATGTGACAACTAATAAAATTGTTTCCATTTTTCAGAGGTGGAAAGGAAAATCTGATGTCATTTAACTTCCCAGGAGCCATAGATGTTGTTAGAAAGTGGGGCTTTCTACTGCCTCCCGATTCCCTTCTTCATTAGCTCTCAGTACTTTTTAGCTGCCCTGAGCATGCTAGTGTTTAATTAATCATAAATATGTCTTTATTGTCTGTCTTTCCTGATCCCTGGAGGGCAGTCACCATCCTGTCTTACTTATCCCCAAATGCACATTGCCAAGCACATTGTCACATATATGCATTCAATACACTTTTATTGACAGAATGAAGACAACCGCATGGCTTAAGCCTTGGTATTCCAGTGTCATGCCACAATATGTGTAGGTTGAATCAGAAAACATGAGCATGGCTCCTGTAAAAAAAGGTAGAAGAAATCAAATATAGTGTATTAGCCTCTTAAAAGGGAAATGCAGAGAGGCGAGACAACTTGTATTTCAGTGCAATTTAAGAAATGTAAAAATAACCTCCAGGATCAAAACTCTAAGTACTATCATTAGAATTCAAAAACAGACATAGAGTCAGTCAGGACTTTATTTCAACATCGGGTTTCATGTGGATAAATACATCCTATTGGATTGAGATTTCTGTTATTTTCTGAGTGTGTTAATTTCCATTGTATAATAATAATACAAAAGAAGTGTTGAAGTCATGACATTATCTGAGGCCCACAGTTACAACAGAAAGTGAACAAAGTGGAAACAAAATTGAGGTAAGTATAAAAACCGAAAGTCCTGGGGGAATCTTACAGTCAGGCAGGTGCTGAGACATCTGGGTAAAGGCTCACTCGGCCTGGCCAGCTGCCTCCCACCAGTGGCCCTGCCAACCTCCTCACTCATGATGCGTAGGATGATGTTCTACAGCTCTCTACACCCTGAGCTGTGACCTGGCCCAGAGCCATGGCCTGACAAAGCAGGAGACGTTCACAGTTCTGTACTAAATCAGGAGGGTCTTCCTTTTATTCTTGTCTGAAGGACAAGAATGTTTCTAGGTTTCCCCTGGAAGAGCTAGATGGCAGAAAATTCCAAAAGGCTCTGGCCGCCTCTCTTCTCCATGAGATGATCCAGCCAATCATCGACTTTTTCAGCATAAAAGCCTGAAATTCCTCACTGGACTTGATCAGTACCTAGAATTTCTGGAGACCTGATTGGTACAAGAGATAGAAGAGACCCTCAGCATGAGGACTGCAGCCTGGTGTGAAGGGGTGTTCCCAGGGAACCAGGGTCTATCTGAAAAAGAAAGTACACAGCTGCTGTGCCTGGGACACTGTCAGACTGGAAATTAAGAAGTGAAAATTAATCAGTGCTTTCTCTGCGTTAACAAACTCATTGGAAAACCGAAAAGGTCTGAAGGGAGACTTAGTCTTATACCCAATTTTTGTTAATTGAGTCTCATCTACTAATATGTTGCCTCAAGCTTATAAAATTCACTCAATTCAAAGGCTTTTATTTCCACTTCAGTTATAAAATGTATTGAGTCATTTTAGTTAAATTGTTTTTCAATAAGAAGAAATAGTACAGTACTTTTGAATATAAAGAAATTACATTTTTAATATGTAATAATTAAAATTCATCTCTTATGATAATTGCTATATTTTCAAGATTTATTCTTTATAAATGTAGTCAGCTTTGCCTTCTGGTTTCCTTAGTTTGGCAATGGTTGTGGAGAGTTAAATCTTTACTGTGAAAGTTTGGTATTACTAATATTCTTAAAGAGATACAAAGTGCCTTCAAACATTTAATCTGCCTTCAGATCCAAAAGGAACATAAAGGACTCCATTCATTGTCTCATAAAATGTTTTGAAGTATTTCTGCTCCAAGTAATTTACTGGTCTTTGTGAATATATTAGTAAATGAAACAAAGATATTACTTTCTTTAGTGGAGCATTTTGCCAAAGAAGACAGGTTTTCAAGGGTAAATAATTAGGTAGGAACCCTTCCTAGAGCTATGAAGGAGATGAAGACACTATAACAGATTATAGTAGCTGGAGCTAATTCACTTTTATTTATGCTTTCTTAGAAAAGTCATGTCTAATGGTTGTTGATTCAGTTGCAGCAGTTGCATTAACTAGAAACTAATGTGAAATATGAAATCATCTACCTTGAAACTTCAACAAATAAGTAGTGAATACACCTTCTATTTTCAGGCACTGTGAAGGGTAGGGTACCAGGTACAATGAAAAAAGTAGACACACTCCCTGCTTCTGGGGAGTGACAAAGCTTCTAGTCTAGTGGGGTATAGGCAAGTGCAGTGCACATTCAATAAAAGTAATGCTAATGGCTGTGGGAGGGAGCATGTAAGACTTGTGTGGGTCAGGGAAAACTTCCAGAACAAGCAGCAGCTTAAGCTGGCATCATAAGGGTCTGTAGGAGTTAGCAAAGTAAATGTGTGATGGTCAGAGTGTTTCAGAAACAGGGAGCAGCAAATGTGAAAGTAAGGTGGCCAGAGGGAGTATACATGAACAAAGAACTGAAAGAAGATATAAGTACACAGAGGTGAGGGGAAACAGAGAGAGAAGGAGACAGGACAACAGACATTAGACTAGGAAGTAGAGATTGCATCATAAGAGGCTTTACAAGCAGATTTGGTATCATCATTTACAGAAATGATCATTGGAAGTATTGAAGTGTTTGAAGCAGTGTGTTGATGGAACCAAATACATTAGAAAGACTCTTCCAGATGCCCTTTGAAAAGTGGGTTGGGGAATGAATGTTCATGTTGGGTAGGAATGAGTAAAGTAGACCCATTAGGACATAGTCATTATACCCAAGGAGAAAGATTATAGGTTTGGAAGATATTTAAAGAGTCTATTTGAAAGGAAAGTTGGATGACTAAACAGAGGTATTTAAAAGGTATAATGCTCATGGAACTATGGGGATGCTTTAGAAATAAGCTCTGGATTAAGCCTCCAGGAAAAATACCACTAATCAAAGCCGAGAACTGGCATAATGATAAAAACAAATAAACAAATAAATAAAAAACATCTCTGTTGATCCTGCCCCAATAAGAACTGCAAGGAATTGCTATTACATGATGCTGGCATATGATTCTTCTAGCATTCTTATGGTTTCATGCCTTACATTTAAGTCTTTTACCCATCTTGAATTAATTTTTGTGAGCGTTGAGAGATAGGCATCCTGTTTTATTCTTCTGCATGTGGTGTTTCAATTTTCCCAGCACCATTTATTGAACAGGGCTTCTTTTCCCCAGCGTGCATTGTTGTCTGCTTTTTCAAAGATCAGTTGGCTGTAGGTAGATGGTTTTACATCTGGGTTCTCTATGTGTTGCCTTGGTCTATGTCTCTATTTTTGTACCAATACCATGATATTTTGGTTACTGTAGCCTTGCAGTATAGTTTGAAGTCTGGTAACGTGATGCCTCCAGATTTGTTTTTTGGTTTTTTTTTTTTTTTTTTTTTTTTGCTTAAGATCGCTTTGGCTATTTGGGCTCTTTTCTGGTTCCAAATGAAGTGTAGAATTATTTTTCTAGATCTGTGCAGTATGGTTGATATTTTGATTAAAGCTTCTGCACAGCTAAGGAAATAATCAACAGAATAAATAGACAACCTACAAAATGGGAGAAAATATTCACAAGCTATTCATCTAATAAAGGACTAACGACCAGATTCTACAAAGAACTCAAGCAAATAAGCAAGAGAAAAAACAAACAACCCCACACAAACGTAGGCAAAAGACATGAACAGAAGCTTTTCAAAAGAAGATAGAAAAACGACCAATAGACATATGAAAAAATGCTCAACATCACTAATCATCAGGGAAATGAAAATTAAAACTACAATGAGATATCACCTTACCCCAGTTAGAATGGCTTTTATTAAAAAGTCCAGAAACAATAGATGTTGGCGTGGATGCAGACAGAAAGGAACGCTTATACACTGTTGGTGGGACTGCAAATTAGTACAACCTCTGTGGAAAACAACATGAAGATTCCTCAAAGAACTAAAAGCAGACCTACAATTCAATCCAGCAATTCCACTACTGGGTATCTACCCAAAGGAAAATAATCTTTTTATCAGAAAGACACCTGCACTCAAATGTTTATTGCAACACAATTCACAGTTGCAAAGATGTGGAATCAATGCAAGTGCCCATCAATTTATGAATGGATTAATAAAATGTGGTATATGTATAACAAGAGTACTACTCAGCCACAAAAAAGAATGAATGCTTTTGCCACAATTTGGATGGAACTGCAGACCATTCTCCTAAGTGAAGTATCTAAAGAATGGAAAAACAAACACCACATGTACTCGCTATTAAATTGGAACTAACCAGTGGGCACATATGTGCACAGAGGGAAGTAAAACTCAGTGGAATTCAAACAGGGGGGAGGGGGAGCAGGGGAGAGGCAAAAAACCTATCTAATGGGTACAGTGAACACTATTTGGGTGATGGGCACACTTATAGCCATGACTCAAGCATTACGAAAGCAATCCATGTAACCAAAAACATTTGTACTTTCTTAATATTTTGAAAAAAATATTATTTCATAAAAAAAGAAGTTTGGGTATGAACAGAATGATAGAAATAAGATAATACAGGTGATTGTAGGGCTGAGGGATGCTTGTATTTAGGATAAAGGGGATGAAAATTAAGCACATTAAATATTGATCAAAACTAGGCAGTAAAAAGGAAGATGTTAATACAGGAGAGAGAGGAGGTAACCAATAAAGCATAAACATGTTACTGAAATCCTCTCTGCTTTCCCATCTAGACAATCCCTCTTAAGAATGAAGCCTTCTGAAATTATCTATCTGGTGTCACAGAGGTTTTGCACCCTGGGGTAGTGTACCATGGTGGGGCTTGGTATGGGTAAGGGGGACTTTCCTTTGCGAAGTGAGATAAAATCTAGATGTGAGAGTGGGAGTAGGCCTGGAGATAGGCCAAATTCCCATCTCCCTTGCCAAGCAGAGCATGTTTATGCAGGCACATTGATCAAGGTTGAGGTTGTATAAAATGCATTTCTTAAAGCACTCTGTGTTTGCATGCCCCTGGGGAGTCATCACATTCCCTCAGGGATGCAAGTGTCTGGGTTTGAACACTCTCATGTCCATGAACAACAGTTTCTTGTAGTTACACTTCTCTTTACTTACCAGGAATCTCTTCCCTTTGGAGGACAAATGAGAGAATCAAACCTGTGGTTTTTATTTTATTTTATTTTATTTTTATTCCAGGGTATTGTGAGGATACAAACATAGTTACACTTTATGTCTTTGCCTCACCCAAGTGCGGGTTAAAGGCATGCCCTTCCCCCCGCTTAGTGCTCCCCGTGTCCTTTAGTTGTTGACTTGCCCCCCCATCCCCCTAATCCCTAGAGAGTATTTCTGCCATGTGATCAACCTAGTGTTGATCAGTTAGTACCAGTTTGATGGCGAGTACAAGTGGATCCCGTTCTTCTGCTCTTGTGGTGTCTCACTTTGGATAATGGGCTTAAGTTTAATCCAGGAAAATGTAAGAGGTGCTAGATCACTGTCATTTCTTATGATTGAGTAATATTCCATTATAAATATATACCAAATTTTAATAATCCGCTCATGGATTGACGGGCACTTGGGTTGTTTCCACATCCTTGCGATTGTGAATTGTGCTGCCATAAACATTCAGGTGCAGATGTCTTTATCGTAGAATGTTTTGTGCTCTTTTGGGTAGATGCCTAATAGTGCTATTGCTGGA
Organism: Indri indri; assembly: GCA_004363605.1. NCBI lineage: Eukaryota > Metazoa > Chordata > Mammalia > Primates > Indriidae > Indri > Indri indri. The sequence goes on from RJWJ010046826.1 coordinate 7,452, forward strand.
TCAAATGGTATTTTTATTTTTGGCTCTCTGAGGTATCTCCCAATTCTTTTCCACAGAGGTTGCACTAATTTGCAGTCCCACCAGCAGTGTAAGAGTGTTCCTGACTCTCCACATCCTCGCCAGCATTTGTTGTTTTGGGATTTTTTGATAGAGACCAGTCTCATCGGGGTTAGATGATATCTCATTGTGGTTTTGATTTGCATTTCTCTAATGATTAGAGATGTTGAGCATTTTTTTATATGTTTGCTGGTCATTATTCTGTCTTCTTTTGAAAAGTTTCTGTTCATTTCCTTTGCCCATTTGTTGATGGGGTTGTTTGATTTTTCTTGTTGATTTTTTTGAGTTCTAGATAGATTCTGGTTATCAGCCTTTTATCAGATGTGTAGAGAGCAAATATTTTTTCCCATTCTGTGGGCTGTCTATTTACTCTAGTGATAGTTTCCTTGGCAGTGCAGAAGCTTTTTAATTTGATTAGATCCCACTTATTTATTTTTGTTGCTGCAGCGATTGCTTTGGGGTTCTTCTTCAAGAATTCCTTGCCTAGGCTGATGTTCTGAAAGGGTCTTCCCAACGTCTTCAAATTGAGAACAAGAGAACTATATGGAAAATCAACAAAACCAAAAGCTGGTTTTTTGAAAAAATCTGTGGTTTTTAAAAGAAGCGAAGGCCTTGTTTCCCCCCAACTGGAAAATCCCAATAGGTTTTTTAAGTAATTTTTACTCTTTAGTTTCTGAAGAAAATTTGGAGACCACTTAACCAATTGTTCCCCAATGGTGGTCTGGTCTAAATGTTTGCATCAACCACTCCTCTCATCAATAACTAGTCAGAAGTGGGGCGGGGGAGGAATAGTGAAATTAACCACTTGCTGGACAACTTCACATATCATTGAAAGTCAGTGAAGTGCACTATCTGGAGAGTCACAACATTTTTTCTTATTTCCTGAATTTTCTTGGTAAGCTTATTAATAACAATCAAAAAGAAACTACTTGATTCCAGGGACTAAATTATTTATTAGTTATTTCCTACTCCTTGAGTAGGCCAAAAAGCAGATATCATTTCTTGTGAATTTAACTTCTCAGAGAAAAAAATATTCTGAAGGAAGTAGGTCATTTTGCCTGGATTCTGAGTGAAATGAACTCCAGGTATACTTTCCATTTAGAAGTGGGTGTGTAATATCTATCAGACAGTGCCGGCTGAAGAAGGATAGCATTTACTGACGAATCCAAATTCATTAAATTTTTAAATATATTTTGATTTTATACTTTTTAATACATTGTTCTGAAGTTTTGTTTCTTAGTAAAACATATTTCTGTACATGTTTAAAATTACTGTTAATGTTTACATATAAAAAGACTTAATATTTGTTTGTGATAGGTATCGAAGAAAAAATACCTCTCATTTCATTATCTGATTTTACTAACTGATGGTACTAGTTTTAAATACGGGCCATTAATTATGCAAAAGTTCATATTGACTAGGAATTTTCTATTTTTTTCTATACCCCACAATTATATTTTTTAATTATCTGAAAGACGATCCATTTTAATATATTTTTAAAGTGTTCAAAGTTTATCTAAACTTTTAAATAAGCAGATTTTAAAAATAGATTGCAAGATTCAGTTTATCAGTTTCTTGTTACATGTTTAAATGTGAGAAATATAAATATAGGTGGCAACAAAAATCACATGACGATGGAAATAGTTCTAAACACCTGTTTCCAAAATGACTGCTTACTAATGCAAGGTTCCCTTTGAAAAGCAAGTTCTCTTCTTTTTAAATGGAAACACGACCTTTACTTTGAAAAAACAATTGGTGCTTTTTATTTATTTTTATTTTATTTTAAAGCAACTTAGTGGCATATTACTGACAAGTACTTACCATTACAGAAAAGGTCAGAAAAATTGGAAAACTCGTATATGAAAAATGTTTAACTTATCTTTGAGTTGGACAACTCAAGTACTTAGACAAAAATGAAAGTAGTTAGAAGTAGTAAAGTTTTCCTTCAGCACCCACTTTTGTGCACCATGTTTGAAGAGTATATCACTTGACCTATTCCACTATCACTTGACCACAAGCAAAGCACAGGGCCACCTCCATGACACTTCTGGACTCGCACCCTGTGCTCACTCTCTCTTCACTCCCGCTTCCTTGTCCCCTGGTGCTCTTTTTTCTTTTTTAGTTTTGTAAATTATTATATAATATATAATGGGTCCTGTCTTAAGACTTCTTATTAAATACTAAATGTATCGTCGTTGAAAACCAATGACGAAAAATATGTCTACAGTAAAAGTCACAAAAAGATGACTTGATTTTAGAATTGGATTTCATGTATATTCTTTGGGGGAAATTGTACACTATTTTTTCCCGTCTACCTAAATTTATCTAAACATGTTGAAACACTGTAATAGTACATTATCATGGGAATCTGTTCTGTTATTTAAATATATCAGTGTTAATAAATTTACATAGAACTTGTGTGATTATGAAAACATTTTTAAATGCACTTTTGAGCCCAGCCCGATGGTGCGCCTTCAGTCCCGGCTACTCAGGAGGCTGAGGCAGGAGGATCACTTGAATCCAAGAGTTCAAGCTGTAGTGGGCAATGATCACACCTGTGAATAGCCACTGCACTCCGTCCTGGGCAACACAGCAGCAAGACACATCTCTCAAAAAAAGAAAAAAGTAAATCTCTTTCACCATTCACTCCCTGAGTCACTCTTATTGTGGTAGCTCCTTCTGTACAAATTTCTTTTCTCCTCAAACACCAACATATTCATTCTTGTAGCCTGCTCCTGCTTCTTGCTGTGTCCTTTTTTTCATTCATACCCTTGTGCCTTTCTTAGATGGGGCTGTCATTTCTCTCCTCTCCTTGATTCAGCACCTGTGGTTTTTACCTGTGAACACAGATATCAGACATTCTTTTAGAGAAAGGGTTAAGAATAATTATACTTGACAATTTTGTCTGTCATGTATGATTTGAACTGGAAATATTTGGTCACAAGCTCAGCTAGTGTATCATAGGTGCTACATGAATGATGCCACGAGAAGGAGATCCCAGGTTATGTGGTTACATGGCAATGTTTCATTAGAAGATTTTTTATTCTCTATATTTATTTGAGGATAAAGAACACATTCCTTAATGCTGCCTTCATTGTTTTATGGCACATTAATCCTGAATTGATTAAAAATTCTCTGATATTTTCACTAATTTGTGTCTCACCTCCAAATTTGTAGATGATTGACCAAAAGACAAGGAAGTATCTTGATTATTTTATATAATTGGCAAAATGAGATTAACAGCTGGCAGTTATTTCTGAGAGTCTAAAATGTGATCAACAAGATCAATAATTCTAGTAATAATTAGTATAAAACAACCACAAATTTATTATGGTCCAGATGGTTCATGTACATTGCTCAGTTAATTGTCATCATAAGTTTATGAGATGCGTAGAAGACGAGACCTGTGAAAGTTATGGCCCCTGCACCAGAGAGTGAGTGAGTTACAAACATTTCAGTGACTCCTCTGCAGAAAACACTGAGCTAGTGGCTCTCGTGGGTTAAAAGGAGAGGCCAGAGACTTATGCCACCTGCTACCAACTTATGTGAATGTGGGAAGTGATTGGAAAAATAGAAGATGACATATATTGATGGGTGAAATGTGAGAGATCAGCAGAGACATCAGGGAGCGGAGAATTGCAATGAATCACCAGGACAGTAAGAAACTGAGGGCGCCGCCATCGCTAAGTACA
>RJWJ010046827.1:0-11211 GCA_004363605.1 Indri indri
GTCGGGTTTGAGAATATGACCATTCGCCATCAAATAATTTCAAATTCATATTTACTTAGATTGGTTTTGGGCTCCTGTGGGACTTATGGACAAGCTATGTCTTAGTCACCTTATTTAATGGCTATTACTGGGCTCTCTGCAGGGAAATGAGTCCCCATGCCTGGTGAACTTCTGATGAGTAGATGACTTGAAGGAGAGACTGCCATTCTGATAAACTCACCCATTTTCATGAATTTAAGATCTCCTGCTCCAAAGCACAACAGGCCCTGAACAAATGCAAGACAACAGGTTTGCCCTCAGCCTTCTCCCATCTCATGTACACCTTCATTTTTGTTCTGTCCCTCCCCTCTGAGACACACCAAGTGTCTTAGTCACCTGGGGATGCCATAATAAAAATACCCTAGACTGGATAGCTAAAACAACAGGAATTTACTACTCACAGTTCTGGAGGCTGGAAAGTCCAAGATCAAGGTGTCAGCGGATTTGGTGTCTGGTAAGGGCTCTATGTCCTTGGGTTGCAGATGGCCACCTTCTCACTGTGTCCTCACATGGCCTTTCCTTTATGCTCAAGAGGAAAGAAAAAGAGAGAAATCTCTCTCTTCCTTTCCTTATAAGGCCATTAATCCCATTTTAAGGGATCTACCTTCATGACCTAATCTAACCCTAATTACCTCCCAAAGTCCTGATCTCCAAATATCATTACATTGGAGGTTAGGGCTTCAACATATGAATTTTGAGGGGACACATTCAGTTCATAACATTCTGTCCCTGGGCCCCCAAAATTTATATCCTTCTAGCATGCAAAATACATTCATTTTATCCTAACAGCCCCAAAAGTCTTAACCCTTTCTGGCATCAAGCCTAAAGTCCAAAGTTTCATCTAAATATTATTCAAGTCACATATGGGTGAGACTTCAGGTAGGAGTCATCCTGAAGCAAAATTCCTCCCTAGATATGAGCTTGTGAAACCAGAAAAGTTGTTTTCTTCCTAAATACAATGGTGGGACAGGCATGGGGATAGATATTCCCACTCCGAAAAGGAGAAACTGGAAAGAAGAAAAGGTTAATGAATCCCAAGAAGTCTAAAACCTAGCAAGGTAAATTCAGATCTTAAGGCTCAAGAATAATCCCCTTGGTTAGATGCTCTGCCTTCCAGACAGACTGGGGCATCACTTCCACCTTCAGGACCCACTGAAGGGGTAGTGAACCCAAGCCTCTGAGTGCCCCGCCCCCAAGGCACTAGGGGGAATCTTTCGAGCCTTCTGAAACCAGAGATGTGGCCACATCATTTGAAACTACAGAGGAAATAGCCTTGTCCTGGGTCTGTGGTAAGAGTAGCAGTCCTAAGGATTTCTGAATCACCGGTGGGGTCATTCTTCCTAGCACACATTCACAGTCAAATAGTTCTATGGTCTTGTTTTGTAGAATCCAAGAATTCTAATAGCCTTCCTTCATTCCATCCTAGATCCATCACTGTCAATTCAAACTGGTAGTGTTTCTGCTTGTTTCATTCTGCAAACTCTTTATCACGTGACGTTCCAGCCATACCCTTGGTGTACTCTTCAGAACATGCTTTCTCATTTTTTACAATATGAATAGGCTGATAATTTTTCAAATCTTAAAGTTCTGATTCTTTTTTGCTTTAATGATTCTTCAATTCACCTCTCTCCACTCATGTTTTTCTGTAAGCAGTCAGGAGGAGCCAAGATGAGTCGTCAACACTTTGCTTAGAAATTTCCTCTGCTAAATATCCAATTTCACTGTTCACAAGTTGGACCTTCCACAGAACACAGTTCAGCCACGTTCTTCACCACTTTATAACAAGGATGGCCTTCCCTCCAGTTTCTAATATCGTGTTCCTTATTTCCATCTGAGACCAGATTCTCCTTTAACATCCACATTTCTAGCATGTACCTCAAAACTCTTCCCACCTCTACCCATTACCCAGCTCCAAAGCCATTTCCACATTTTTAGGTATTTTTAATAGCAGCACCCCACTTCTTGGTACCAAAACCTGTCTTAGTCTGGGTTTTACAGAGCAATAGAAGATAGATATAGGTACTGACATAAATATAAAGAGATTTATTATAAGGAAATGTTCATATAATAATGAAGGCTGAGAAGTCCCAAGATTTGCAGTCAGCAAGCTGGACACCCCTGAGAGCCAGTGGTATAGTTCCAGTTCAAGGCAAAAGGCCTGAGAACCAGAAAGCCAATGGAGTAAGTTCCAGTTTGAATCTGACACAAAAAATAGAAGACCAATGTCCTAGTTCAAAGACAAGCAGAGAGAAAGAATTCTTTCTTACTCAGTCCCTTTGTTCTATTCAGGCCTTCAGTGGACTGATGAGGCCCACTCACATTGGGAAGGGCAATCTGTTTTACACAGTCTACTGACTGAAGCATTAATCTGATCCAGAAATACCCTCATAGACACACCCAAGAATAACATATAACCAAACATCTGGGCACCCCGTGGCTCAGTCACGTTGACACATTAACCATCACACCAGGTCAGTCTACCTTGACCTGCCTTCTTGTCCTTTCCTCACATGTTCACCCCAGCTTTGCCCATTCATCAGTTTTTCACCAATTGCCAATTTTTTTGTTTTGCTCAATAATCAGGGCCTTGCTGTGAGACTCCTTAATTGCCCTAAAAATTACTACTAAGATATTAATGAGTACAAATGACTTGGAAATTACTTTCCCTATTTGCATTTCACCTGTGCTTTATCCAAGAAAGAAAAAAAATTTATTATGATAAAAATTTATTGTAGTAAAATAGCATAAAATTCACCATTTTAATCATTTTAAAGTTACAATTCAGTGGGACTAAGTACCTTCAAAATGTTGTACAAACATCACCACTATCAAATCTAGTCCCAGAACTTTTTTATTGTCCCATTAAGTAGCCACTCCTATTGCCCCTCTCCCAGCCCCTGGTAACCACTAATCTGCTTTCTGTCCCTATAGATTTGCCTGTTCTGGATATTTCATATAAATAGAATCATACAATAATGTGACCTTTCACGTCTGGCTTCCTTCATTTAGCTGAAGATGAATTTTAGCCTCCTTAGCTAGGGAAGGTGAGAAATGTGAAGTAGAATATATTTTGTCATATAAACATTTGGGGGTTATCTTTAAAACCTCATCAACTTTCTACTTCACTGTTTTATCAAGATTTGGGGAACCCATCTGTTATTCATCTGCCCTAGACATTCTGCTCTATGTTGTTAACTCATCCCACGGAGGTTTGAGGCAGCCCAAACACAAGCTGGCATTGGGCCGGGGTTGGGGAATGAGAGGGGGGCCACTGCGCTCCATCAGGGAGGCCTTCTTCCTCCGAAAGTGACCTGGAAGGACCAGGGGGTCATAAGGTCATGCAGCCCTGAGGGGCAAAGGGATGCTTATCTGTGACACTTCAGGTCTTAATAAAAATGAAAGCAAGCACATCTCTGGCAGCAAAGTAAATTATTCATGGGCTTTATTTCAAAAGAAAGACAGGTTAGGACGGGGCAAGGTGGCCCATGCCTGTAATCCTAGCACTCTGGGAGGCCAAGGCGGGCGGATCATTAGAGCTCAGGGGTTCAAGACCAGCCTGAGCAAGAGCAAGACCTCATCTCTACTAAAAAAACAGAAAGAAAGTAGCTGGACAGCTAAAAATATATAGAAAAAATTAGCCAGGCCTGGTGGCGCATGCCTGTAGTTCCAGCTACTCAGGAGGCTGAGGCAGAAGGATTGCTTGAGCCCAGGAGTTTGAGGTTGCTGCGAGCTAGCCTGACGCCACAGCACTCTAGCCTGGGCAACAGAGTGAGACTCTGTCTCAAAAATAACTAACTAACTAACTAACTAAATAAATAAATAAATAAATAAATAAATAAAATAAAAGACAGATTTATAGGGAAAAAATGGACACCTCATGAATTCCAAAAATCATTTCCAGAAGAAAACTTCCAATCAAATGTGAGTCGAAGATAATGCATTCACGGTTTGCACAGCACAGCTACTGAGTTTCACAAGGGTCCCAGGTTTGTTCGGACACTGATTTCTACAATGAGGATAATATGGAAAAATACATAGCTTTGTTGGGGACGTACCATGTGGATGGCCCCCTGAAACTATAATTCTACTGAACTTCTGTGGGCAATGAAAAGTTTGGCAGCCCCCCGTCTGGAGGGTGCGAGTGTGTCATGCCGGAAAAGCTCAGGGTCCATAAAAGAGCCGCTTTAAAACCATGAAGCACTTGGAGGCCAGTTCAAGGGTTTCAGTCTGTGTCAGAGATTTTATTTACTGCCCACTCCCACAGCTTTTATTTGGTCTAACAGAGTACCTAAGCAGAGTCTTTTTATTTTTCTTTTTAGCTCTTCCTTTTTTTACCAATTTCCCTTTTTTATTAATAAGCAAATACATGACAAATATTTTAGCTTTTATTTCTATCCTGTTACTATTTATATATTTGCTAAGATCAAAGTCTGAATTAATCCTCAAACAAATTCATGTTGTTTTCCTGCTTCTGTTTCAAAAAATGGACCACATAGTCTTCATAATTTTATTCCGTGGTGACTAGCTTAGATTTAATCACATACACAAGCACTGCAGTAACTCGCTAAACAAATCCAGGTGAGGATAAAAGGAACATCTCAGGCCTCATCTGGGCACAAAGACCTTTGTGTTTTTCTCCTTTTCTTTTTAGAAGTTTCTGGAGTCTGTAATTGAACACATAGCAGACTCTGGTTAAAAATTCATGATGATTCCTTTTTAAATAATAGCATTTGTCTTTTCATGAGGTCTTTCAGCTCAAAAGGATCCCTGTTTCACTCCACGAAATATTTACATTCAAAAGTCATGACTATAAGACAATGTCACTGGGTTTGAACAAATATACCTGAATTTATCCATGTAAATAAATGATGTCCTCATCAAAGTAGGTAGCAACATTCCAAGGATTTTCAAAATGGTTTTGGAACTCCAGTTAGGACCTTCCTTCCTTCATACACTGAGAGAATTGGTTTGAATGTCTCTGATGGTTTAAAAAAAATCTTTTTTTCATCAGGATAAGTTTCTTTTTTGGAAACAACCAAGCCATTCAATAAGGCAGATGGTAATTGACTGGATAGAACTGGTTTAGCCTAAATAAGAGGTGACTACAATATAATGAGACTATTATTTTAATATTATTCCTTAATTACTCCCAAAGTTAATTCCAAAAGAAGTTCCTAAAACATTTAGAACAATAGTAGTACAGTTGAAAGAAGTATCTAGACTTCCAAATCAGCTCCTCTGAAAAGGATGACATTCACTTGAATATGAGGATTTTTTTTTTTAAAGATGGAGTCTCTGTCACCCAGGCTGTGCAGTGGCACTATCATAGCTCACTGCAGCCTCAAACTCCTGGGCTCAAGTGACTCTCCTGCCTCAGCATGCCAGAGTTGCTGGGACTACAGGTGTAAGCAACCATGCCCAGCAAATATATGGGGTTTTCTTAAAAAAAAAATAGGCTATCCTTGCCTTACTTGATTTTGACAGAAATTCAATATCATTGCCAACTAGCTAAGGAGAGTTGGCTATTTTCAGCTTGCTACAGCATCAAATTTTACCTAATGATTCAAATACCTTCATAGAACTATGCTTTAGTGACCTTCCAAAACGTACCTAAACCATTCACATGGATATACAATCTGGAGATCAATGTGTATTCCATGTACAACTGATAAACATAAATATACACATATATATATATTCATAAATAAATTGTGATAAATCATAAACATAAGTATACTGATAAATATACATATACATTTGACTATTAACAAAATATTAAATTACTAACACTACCCATCAGAATTTATACTTTTGGTTTCAGAGTCTTATTTCCAATGCTAATTTCATTAAGCATATCTATGACTGGGTTGCAAGAATGGCATATTTTGGAATGCTACATGCTGTTCAAATTAGTTTAAATAAATTTTGTATTACATCCTATAAATAGAGATATTTAATATGGGTAAACTTGTGTTTTGGTTTTTTGTGTTCCTGTCAATGAAAAAAGGAGGAAGGAAATTTTCATACCTTGGGCACCTCTTATACCCCATGGACTAAACAAACATGTTACTATTTTAAAGCTCTTGACATCTCTGAGCTAAAATTTTTTATCCTAATTCATGATGAAAAACCAAGGCTAGGGAATTTAAAGAGCAGAACACCAGCATGCCACTGGCAAGTGGGAAAAATGCATTTAGAATTAGCTGATCATGGGTGGAGAAAAAAGCCAAAGGCCAAACCCACGTGGAACATGAAAGTAGAGAACCTTTTTTTCCACCAAAAAAACCGATGCTATCACTTCCCCCCAAAAACCGATGCTATCACTTCCCCCAAAAAAACAGATGCTATCATTTCCCCCAAAAAACCGATGCTATCATTTCCCCAAAAAAACTGATGCTTTCATTTCCCCAAGTGCTTTTTCATTAATCTCAATAATTCTTTTGCCACACTTTTTCAAAAATGAAATAGGACAATTACCTCCCAATCCGGGAAAATAAAATGTTCTATGAATTTCTATCTTGTTATTTATATTAAATACAAGGAGCCTTTGGAAACCAGCTAAGTGCTTGAACCAGTGAAGTGTTTGGGTGGTACATTGAAAAATAAATCATGCTAAATAAAGAACTGTTAAAATGAACGGAACAAAGAAAAAAATCATGATCCTTGGCTAAAAGATACTAGAAGACAACAATCTATGGCGGTAATAAGTCAAAGATTTAAATTAAGAAAAGAATGAAAGAGGAGGTCCTTTAAGAGGAGGAAACTAAGAATCAATGTCAGGGTATTTCTTTTGCCATTAGAGACATATTTTACTGGTGACATTTGTTCATTAAAGTGTTTCTGATTTTTTTTAACTTGTTAATGGCTCCAATTTGCCAGCATATCTCCCAATTCCCCTTTATTCTTCTTAGTAAAGCTTGTTCATTTCGGCTTTTACTTTCCTGTTCAGACCCTCATGACCAACAATCTGAAAGGAAACAAACTAAGACACTTGGGTTAAACAATGAATTTTTTCATCATCTTGGTGGGTAACGATGAATTGTCAAAAAGAAATGTAAACACCATAACTTACATATTCTCACCTTATTTCTATGAGGGTTTCATTCTCATTGCCTTCTGTCTTTACCATTGCCCAAACTAGCACCAGCCGAATGCTAAAAGGGGTTAAAACTTAACGTGACTGATGTTTTGAAAGTGACGTGACCAAAAATAGTCTTGTTTGGAAATTTAGATTTGTGGATGTTATCAGAGGAGTTCCCAGAATCTCCAGATTGCTTGCATTAATTCTGGCTTTTTTGTTGTTGCTGTTCTCTTAAGTCTGCATCTGTTTTTATACTAAAAGGATACACAGCAACGTGTGTGCATTGCTCACTGTAAGTTGCCGTCTTATGAAGCAGAGCTGAGTACAGAAATTTCTTTCACTTCAAAGGGCATACCACGGGGGCACAGGAAGAAGGGATTGGGTCCTTCCAGCCAAACATTGCCCTCTGGCACTCATACTCAACTCCCCAGGGACGTAAGAGGGTAAACTCTGGCCCTTGTAGCTCTAGGTAACATTTCCCACAACCCCTGATTCATAAATATTGACATTTGGGAAAAATAAGAACAAAAAAAAGAAAAAAGGGTTTTACCAAAAAAAAAAAAGCTGCTTTTAAGTTGAAATGTTTATATATTTTCTAAAGCCTGATTTATATCTAAGATACCACTACAATTTTTAAATAAAATATACCTTATCTCAGAGTTTTTAAAAATAATATTATCCATCAACGACTAAGAAAAGGAAAACGTTCAATAGAGTTTAAAAAATTTCTTTGGCTTTGGTTTTTGTTTTCTTTTTTTTTTTTTTTTTTGCCATCAGGAAAATAACAGGACCGAGTTGAATGCAATTTTTTCTAAAAGGAACTATAGCCACATTCTCAGATAAAATCTTTTTTGATGAACACCAATGTTTAAATCACAGTTGAATTTGCAATTATTTATTTTCAGCAAAATCTTTTCTTTTTCCTTTTAAATATTTGTCTCCACCCCTCTTTGCTTCAAAAACAGAAACAATATAGTAACTAAGACCTTGGAGAATTCCTCTCACAGACTGGAGCCTGTGTCCATTGTGGAACTACAGCGCAACCTGGTGGTAATTAATGTTATTACCATGGTTTATGGGCGTGAACAAAGTTTCAAAACCAAAATTAAGGAAAGCTTTGTGTTTAGGCTTTTAGAAAATATACTGTCAGGAAAGAGAACAATGGGATCACTCTCTTTGCATCATAACCATAAATAGAACTTTTTAAGTTTTTTAATATAACATATCTTTTAAGAATAGTAAGTTTACTGATAAGTCATCATACCACCCTATATAATTTTTAACATACACATATTTTCACAAATATAAATTTTTATTCATATTTCCCTACTTTAGGACTTTTACAATTATCTGAGCAATATTTCAAGAGCATTTAAGAGGAAAATAAGATCTTTGATCAGTGATACAGGAAAGTAAACCAAGTAGTTTATCAGCCCTGGGAAGATTCTTTTCTTCTTTGTACCCTAGGTACAGAAAGCACAGTCAAGAAAAAAAAGAAAAAGATGCATTTGTCATTAGACTTTTCCCTAGCCTTCAAATTTTAGCTAACAAAAACCTCATTAATTAAATTCATTTCCATTCTTGCAAAGGAAATGTATTGTTGGATATTTTTTCCCTAAAAGAAAAGACAATTTTATATGGTTTTATTTCACAACTAGCAGCATATTGATATAAAACTTTATAGACAAAATGAGGATTCAGAGTAACTGTAATATTTTATGTGTTTATTATATTTTATACTCATTCTCTTGTCTAATCCTCTTAACCACCCTATTAAGGATCAATACCTCCATTTTACATGCTAGGAAACTGAGGCTTAAGGATATAAAATAATTTCTTCAAGGTCACTCAGCTAGTGGGTGACAAAAGGGACTGAATGCTGGCCCTACCTGTTTCAAAGCCCATGCTCAGGATCAGGCACTTGATAGGCCCTGAGCAAATAGTTGTTGACTCAATGCACAAACGCACAGATTGCGAGGATATTAAAAGTAAACCTGAACTAGATTCAACACCTAGTAATTTTCCCAGTGTGGTTTTATACTTTGCACTTTCTCTTGCTTGTTCCTGCCATTGCACTGTTCTGAGCCTGCTAAGTCCCCACTATTTTCTGCAAAAGAACAAAGAAGAACTACCAGGCCAGATGGAGTCACCTGAGCCCTAGCCCCAGGCTGTTTTATCCACGGGGCACTAACAGGGGATCTTTACTACCTTTATGCTTTAGACCCCTTTGGAAGTCTAGCGAAGCTTCTGGAACCCTTTTTTAAAATAATCTTTTTAAATATATTACAAAGAAAACCAACTGTTTTAAAATAAAATTTTCAAACAATAAAAACTAATTTGTCATATATGTGCTGGTTTATTAATGCATTAAATAACAAGATCTAGCAGCAGATTTAATAGTTATTACATTTTCAAAGTAGTAATGAGAGTAAATGATATTTTGAGATATCTGTAACCCCTGTAATACAACATCAATTTATCTGTGATTTCCATTGGTGAGAGAGATATTGTTAATATAAATGTGATGTGTGGCCTGTATTCATACATAAAGAAAATAACAAATTTCAGTTTGAAGTGTACAAAAACAAAGGATTTTTTTTCATCCACGTTCATGGACCTCTCCTGAATTAATAAATCAATGCTAATCTTAAATGAGTTACTCACAGATAAATCTTTTCAGAAACTGAATTATTAAAAAATTCTTAAATTCTGTCAAAAATGTTTACAGTAATGTATATATTTTCCTTTAATATCAATGGTATGATACAAGGCAAGCCTCCAAAAATAAGCATGGGTCTAGGACGTAGAAAGGTGTTAACCTTGCCTGAATCTTGTGATGTTAATCAACAAATAATATGATTATTCGCCTATTATAATAATTTGGCTTGACTTAGCAAACAATTATGAAGCAGTTACTATTCTAGACACTATTTGGGGATTTTTAACAATAGGTTTTAAAAGTGAATAATTCTGTATCAGTTGTTAGTGTTGCATTTATAATTTTCTTTTTTTCATCTTTTATTTAAATAGATTTAGGGGGTACAAGTGGTTTTTTGTTATATGGGTGAATTGCATAGTGGAGAAGTCTAGGCTTTTAATATACTGGTCACCTGAATAGTGTACATTGTACCCAATAGGTAACTTTTCATCACACACCCTCCCCCTTCTGCAGTTCCAATGTCCATTGAGTCACTCTGTATGATCGTAACTTTCAAAGCAGTTGTACACACATCTTTCATTCAAACCTAATTACAACTTCAAGAGGCAAAGCAGGATCTGGGGACGTATTCATTACTTCCGCATTCCCATAATCAACCCCACTCCAGACACATGGTAGGCACTCAGTAAATGAACTCTGCTCCACTCCTATCCCCTGAGCAAGCCCTGAATGAGGGTTGCCAGATAAAATACAGAATACCCAGTTAAATCTGCATTTCAGATAAACAAATAATTCTTTAGTATAAGTATATCCCATGCAATAATTTTTTAATATATGACCCATGCAATATGGAGCACACACATTAAAAAAATAACTTGTTGTTTATCTGGATTTCATATTTAACTGGGCATCTTGTACTTTTGTTGGCTAACTCTGGCAACTCTTTCCTGAATTTCTCTGCCTGAGAATGGAGAGGAACAGGCCAGAAGTAGAGGAGACATAGCACCTCTGCGAGCAACCCACAATCCAAGATGGATAAAGGCACTAACTTCCTCTCTTTGTGGGGTGACAATTTTGAGCATGTTCTACAAAGTCTCCCAGAGGTTCCTAGTAGGTTGGAGTCCTGGTCACCCTCAGTGGTGACCTGCCCATTAAGGTACCTGTATTGGTTTCCTTTTTTTTTTTTTTTTTTTTAATCCTACTTCTCTCTTCTGCTCCCTCTTTTGATTTTATTTGTCTTGGATGACAGTCAGTTCTAGCACTGGTTTTGGTTTCCTTTCCTTCCCTCTCTCACCTCCTTACTCCCCTTTCTATGATTCCTGGAGTCACCTCCAAATAAATCTTCATTTACATTCTTGTTTTAAGATCTGCTTCCCAGGGAACCCAAACTAAAACAAAATGCTTATTGAGTTAAATCCTCATTTGCAGATGA
>RJWJ010046828.1:0-11208 GCA_004363605.1 Indri indri
AAAAAAAAAAACATCATTCACTTCTGCCTTTTCCAGGACTGTGAATTTTCAGTTTGTTCCCTTAATCTTTCCATTTTGTCTACAAATATCCTTAGGTCTTCCATTCTAAAAGTAAGACAAAATCAAAATCAAAACAAACCTTCCCTCAGGTCTTCCTTTTATTCTGCTACACTTTTTCCACGTTTCTTTCTTTCTTTCTTTTTTTTTGAGTCTCACTCTGTTGCCTGGGCTAGAGTGCTGTGGTGTCAGCCTAGCTCACAGCAACCTCAAACTCCTGGGCTCAAGCCATCCTTCTGCCTCAGCCTCCTGAGTAGCTGGGACTATATACATGTGCCATCATGCCCGGCTAATTTTTTTTCTATATATTTTTAGTTGTCCAGCTAATTTCTTTCTATTTTTAGTACAGATGGGGCCTCACTCTTGCTCAGGCTGGTCTTGAACTCCTGAGCTCAAACGATCCACCCACCTCAGCCTCCCACCTCAGCCTCCCAGAGTGCTAAGATTACAGGAATTTTCCCACATTGCTAATAGTCCACAAGCACTATTCTCACTGAAGATACTTCTTCACTATCCATTCACTGGTTCCCAATCCCTGCTAGCTACCAAAATGAATACATTGAAGGCTACTCAATTACCAAATTCAAAGGCCTTTTTTTCAGTCTTCATTCTTGACCTCTTTTAAGCATTTGACATAGTTGAGCAATCATTGATGTTTCTTGAAATGGCTCTCTTCTGGTTCTTATTCATGTCTTTGACTGACTGGCTTTTCTCTGTCCTTCACTGCCTCTCCACTGTCCTCTAAATGTAGGTGTTCTCCCAAGTACTATTCTTGGAGCTCTCCTTTCCCATTAGTGATTGTCAAACTTTTTTGATCATAGTACCTTATTGGTTAAAATATATGTGCAGTCAATTTTCATCATTTACAGTAGTTATGTTCTATAAATCACCATGAACACTGAATTAGCATGTACTGAACCATTGTTCCTAAGGGAAATACAAAGTCATGTTCCTATGGGCCTCTGGTCACGTTTTAGTCAATCAGTTGATACATAACCTTGTTTTATGTGTTTCTGCTTAAAGATACTTTAATATGTATTCTTAATATGCTTCATTAGCATTAAACTCATAGCCAACAGCATTGTAACTCATGCCCAAAGAAAATTTACTTAACACATGTATTTTCTCCATAAAGCACACCACAGCCTTCTTGCACTTAGGAAAACTAGATAACACTTCAGCATGATGCATGGTGACCATTTTAAACAGTGAAACCAGAGCAAGAATGAGACTCTATTTCTACAAAAAATAGAAAAATTATCTAGGTGTGGTGGCACGCACCTATAGACCCAGCTACTCCAGAGGAGACTGAGGCAGGAGAATCACCTGGGCCCAGGAGTTTGTGGTTGCAGTGAGCAATGATGATGCCACTGCACTCTGTAGCCTGGGCAACAGAGTGAGACCCTGTCTCAAAACAAAACAAAACCAAACAAAAGCAGTGAAATCACCAACAGAACCCACAAAAATGTGAAAAATGCAGCATTAAATATACCATAAAAATGACACTTGTTTACAGTATGGGAACTGAAACAAGAAGATAGAACATCACCTTGTTCAGCCTCAACTGAGAATATATACATTGGGCAACCCAAGTTTTTCCACTGCTCTGGGTGTGCCCATGGATGACCATGAATTATCAAATATGGAATCTGCAAATAATCAGGATCAGTTGTATATGAATATAGTTTTATGAATTAAAAACTTATGCTACCAGTTTTTAAGGTATTGGTTGTGTGTACCTGTCCCTCTCCCAAAAAACATTGAATTCCTTGAGGCAATGATATTAAGACTATACTATCTTGTACAGTTATTCCTGAGTGGTTACCATGGCCTCTCCCCAAGGTGGAGGTTGGGAGAACTACTTTACAACATCAATACTTGCTAATATTTATTGCTTTCAAGCAGGAAGGGAAGGCATAGCAGAACGAGGAATTTGGGGATGATAGCTGGGGGCAGGGTACAGAGGCTTATGTGAATTCCATCCACTTCATCTCCAGATCCTCCCTTTAGTACTTTTTCAAGGCCCCCTATTATCCCCCATTATGTGTGACTGCAGCAGATTATCACCTGTGTGCCTAGGTTTTCAGTATTTGGTGTTTTCCTCAGTTCCTGTGGTGAAAGCTGAAACTAAGAATTTTGAATAGAAAAGGACAGGTAGGCCAGGTGCAGCGGTTTATGCTTGTAATCCTGGCACTCTGGGAGGCCGAGGCAGAAAGATGCTTTGAGCTCAGCAGTTTCAGACCAGCATGTGCAAGTGCAAGACCCCATCTCTACTAAAAATAGAAAAATTAGCTGGGCGTCATGGCATGCGCCTGTAGTCCCAGCTACTTGGGACACTGAGGCAGGAGGATGGCTTAAGCCCAAGAGTTTGAGGTTGCTGTGAGCTAGGCTGACACCATGGCATTCTACTCAGGTTAACAGAGTGAGACTCTGTCTCAAAACAAAAACAAAAAGAAAAACAAAACCTAAATTAAACTTCCAAAGATGAAAACTACAATGTTTGAGATAAAAAATACATTAGATGGTCTAAGGAAAGATTAGACATTACAAAAAATAAAACAATCAATATACTTGTACACATAGCAACACTATCCACAGAAAGGTAAAAAAATTAATTAAAATAAAGAGAGCATCAGTTAGTTGTGGAATAATTTCAGGAGGCCTAATATATGTGTAATTGGAATACCTGAAGAGGGGTGAGGAGATACTTGAAGAAATGATGGTCAAAGTTTTTACAAATTTGAAGAAATCTATAAGTCCACTTGAAGAAGTCTATAAGATCAGAGAAGCTCAACAAACCCCAAATAAAGAAACATAAAGAAAACTACACCAAGGCACATGATAATTAAATTGCTTAAAACCAATGATAAAAATACAATCTTTAAAGCAACCAGAAACAAAAGATGCACTATTTATAGAGGAACAAATAAGAATGACAGCAGATTTATCAATGGAAACAATGTAAGCAAGGATACAGTGGAATAACATCTCTAAAATACTGAAAGAAAAAAAGTATTGAAAGAAAAAAATCATTAGCATAGAACAGGGATCTGATCTCATCTAACTGAAAATATCTTTCAAAAATTAAGGCAAAGGGGGCCGGGTGCGGTGGCTCACGCCTGTAATCCTAGCACTCTGGGAGGCCGAGGCGGGTGGATAGTTCTGAGCTCAGGAGTTCGAGACCAGCCTGAGCAAGAGCGAGACCCCGTCTCTATTGAAAATAGAAAGAAATTAGCTGGACAATTAAAAATACATAGAAAAAAAAATTAGTCAGGCATGGTGGCTCATGCCTGTAGTCCCAGCTACTCAGGAGGCTGAGGCAGAAGGATTGCTTGAGCCCAGGAGTTTGAGGTTGTTGTGAGCTAGGCTCACACCACGGCACTCACTCTAGCCCAGGCAACAGAGTGAGACTCTGTCTCAAAAAAAAAAAAAAAAAAAAAAAATTAAGGCAAAGACTTTTCTAGACATACCAAAATTCAAAGAATTCATTAGCAACAGATAGGCACTACACAAAATGTTAAAGGAATTTCCTCAGGCAGAAGGATAACTCTGGATAAATCTGGATCTACATGAAGGAACAAAGAGAACTGGGAAAAATAATTATATGGGTAAACACAAACATTTTTTTTCTCTTCATCCCCTTGCCCCCTTTTCCTGAACATAAGGCTGGATAACTTTCCTATTACTTAAATTTCTTTAAAAGATAATTGGTTCTGAATTGTAGGGTTATATCAGAGGTTTATAGAAGTAAATTGTATTACAAAAATAGATTGAAGACCAAGAAGGGAAAAATGGAAATAAATTCTTGCAAGGTTCATATATGAAGTGACATAATATCATTTGAAGGTGGATCATGACAAGAAAAATACATGTAATGCAAACCCTGAAGCAATTGCTAAAATAACATAACAGAGCTTTAGTCATTAAGAAAGGATATAAAACAAAATCATAAAATAATCTAAAAGAAGAAAGAAAAAGAGAAAAAAGGAAGAAAGAACAGGTGAGATGAATAGAAAACAAATAGAAAGATGGTAGATTTAAATCCATCCATCTGAACAATCACATTAAATATGAATGGTCCGAAAGTCCCCAATTAAGAGGCAGACATTGTCAGATTAATAGAAAAGCAAGACTCAATTATATGTCACCACAAAACACCCACTTTAAATATATAGACACAAGGCTGGGCATGGTGGCTCATGTCTGTAATCCTAGCACTCTGTGAGGCCGAGGTGGGTGGATCGTTTGAGCTGAGGAGTTTGAGACCAGCCTGAGCAAGAGCAAGACCCCATCTCTACTGAAAATAGAAAGAAATTAGCTGGACAACTAAAAATATATATAGAAAAAATTAGCCAGGCATGGTGGTGCATGCCAGTAGTCCCAGCTACTTGGGAGGCTGAGGCAGAAGGATTGCTTGAGCCCAGGAGTTTGAGGTTGCTGTGAGCTAGGCTGATGCCATGGCACTCACTCTAGCCCAGGCAACAGAGTGAGACTCTGTCTCAAAAAAAAAAAAAAAATATATATATATATATATATAGAGAGAGAGACAGAGAGAGACAGAGACAGAGAGACAGAGAGAGACAGAGAGAGACAGAGAGAGACACGCGCACACACACACACAAAAAGGTTAAAAACAATTGGATGAAAATTAGTCTGGCATGGTGGTGCACACCTGTAGTCCCAAGCTACTTGGGAGGCTGAGGTGGGAGGATTGCTTGAGTCTAAAAGTTTGAGGTTATAGTGAGCTATGACTGTGCCACCACACTCCAGCCTGGGTGACAGAGTGAGACCCTGTTTCAAAAAAACAAAACCAAAAACAAATAGATGAATATAAAAAGGACTATACCAATCACCAAGTAAAATTTATCCCAAGAATGCAATTTTGGTTTAATATACAAAATTCAATTAATGTAACACGTTTACACCATATCAATAGAATAAAGAACAAAAAGATGATCTATGATCATCTCAATAGATAGAGAAGAATCATCAGAGGAAATTTAACACCCTTTCAGGATAAAAACACTCAAACTAGAAATACCAGGGAACTTCCTCAATTTGATAAAGAACATCAAAGAAAAACCCACAGCCAACATCATAGTAATGGCAAAAGATGTAATGCTTTTCCTCCACAAGACAAAGATGTCTGGCTTTGCCATTCCTATTCGACGTTGTACTGGAGGTTCTAGCCAGGACAACTAGGCAAGAAAAAAAAATTAAAAGGCATCATAATTGGAGAGGAAGAATTAAAACTATCTGTATTGGCAAATAACATGATCTGGCATATATAAAATCCTAAGGAACACACTAAAAAAAAATTATACTAATAAAAGAGTTCAGCAAGGTGTCAAGGCAAAAAATCAATATATAAAAATCAACCGGGGGCAGGGTGCAGTGGCTCGCGCCTGTAATCCTAGCACTCTGGGAGGCCAAGGTGGGAGGATTGTTTGAGTTCAGGAAGAGACCAGCCTGAGCAACAGCGAGACCCTGTCTCTACTAAAAATAGAAAGAAATTATCTGGACAACTAAAAATATATAGAAAAAATTAGCGGGGCATGGTGGCACATGACTGTAGTTCCAGCTACTCGGGAGGCTGAGGCAGAGGGATTGCTTGAGCCCAGGAGTTTGAGGTTGCTGTGAGCTATGATGACACCCGGCACACTAGCCTGGGCAACAGAGCAAGACTCTGTCTCCAAGAAAAAAAAAAAAGGAATAAATTTAATGAAAGAAGTGCAAGACATACACTGAAACTACAAAATATCATTAAAAAAATTAAAGAAGACCTACATAAATGGAAAGACATCCCATGTTTATGGATTATGGATTGGCTAACTTAACATTGTTAAGATGGCAGTACTCCCAAAATTGATCTATAGCTTCAGTGTAATCCCTATCAAAATCCCAGCAGATTTTTTTGCAGAAATTGCCAAGCCGATCCTAAAATTCATATGAAAATGCAAGGATATAGCGCAAATATTCTTAAAAAAAAAAAAGAGGAACAAAGTTGAAGTTGAAGGACTCAGACTTCCAGTTTTTTTTTGTTTTTTTTTTTTTTTGTAAGACAGAGTCTGGTGCTGTTGCCTGGGCTAGAGTGCAGTGGCATCAGCTTATTTCACAGCAACCTCAAACTCCTGGGCTCAAGCGATCCTCCTGCCTTAGCCTCTGAGTAGCTGGGACTACAGGCGTGTACCACCACGCCTGGCTGATTTTTTCTATTTTTAGTTGTCCGGCTCATTTCTTTCTATTTTTAGTAGAGATGGGGTCTGGCTCTTGCCAAGTCTGTTCTTGAACTCCTGACCTCAAGCGATCCGCCTCGGCCTTCTAGGAGTGCCAGGATTACAGGCATGAGCCACCATGCCTGGCCATAGGTAAATTTTGAAGAGAAATTAAAACACATGTCTACACAAAAATCTGTACATGAATGCCATAGCAGCATTATTCATAATAGCAAAAAAAACAAAACAAAAAACCAAAAAGGAAACAATCCAAATGTCTATCAATTGATGGATAAACAAAATGTGATATATTTATACAATTGAATATTATTTGGCCATAACAAGAAATGAAGTACTGATCCATACTACAACATGGATAAAACTTTCAAACATTCTGGTAAGTGAAAACAGCCAGATACATATATTGTGTGGTTCTATTTACATGAAATGTCCAAGATAGGCAAATTTACAGAGAAAAAATGTAGATCAGTGGATGACTAGGTTTGGGGTGGTAAAGCTTGGGTGGAAATGGGGAGTGACTGCTAATGGGTATGAGGTTTCTTTTCCGGCTGATGAAAATATTCTAAAATTGATTGTGGTGATGGTTGCACAATTCTTACAAAATACTACTGAATTGTATACACAAATAGGTGAATTGTGTGGTATATGAATTTTATCTTAATAAAGCTGTCAAAAAAGTAAATACATGTGATAAAATTACATAATATACTACACACACATACACACACACACACATACACACCCCACACAAATGAGTATGTGTAAAAACTGGTGGAATCTGAATGAGATCTATAGACTGTATCAATGTCAATTTCCCTGTTTTTATGGTATACTACAGTAAAATGTTGTCATTGGGGGAAGCTAGTTGAAGGGTACATGTGATCTTTCTATACTATTTTTGCAACTTTGTTGAGTCTATAATTAATTTAAAAAATTAAGCAGATGGAAAAAGATATACAAGGCTAAAACTAATAAAAATGAATCTGGATATTAATATCAAAGTAGAATTCAGAGGAAAAGTTATTACCAGGGATAAAACAAGTCACTTAATAATGATAAAGAGATCAGTTCAGCTAGACATTTATACTTTTTTTTTAGAGACAGGGTCTTGCTTTGTTACCCAGGCTGGAGCTGCAGTGCAGTGGCATGATCATAGCTCACAGCCTTGAACTCCTAGGCTCAAGTGACCCTCCTGCCTCAGTCTCCCAAGTAGCTAGGACTTACAGGACCGCACCACCATGCCTGGCTAATTTTTCAATTTTTTGTAGAGACGGGATCTCCCTATATTGCCTTGGTTGGTCTCCAATTCCTGGGCTTGATCCTCCTGCCTCAGCCTCCCAGAGTGCTGGGATTACAGGCATGAGCTGCCATACGTACCCAGCCCATGTATAGTCCTAATAATAGAGCTTCAAAATCCATGAAGGAAAAATTGATAAAGGTGTAGTGAGAAATAGACAAATCCATAGTTGTAACAGGAGATTCTAACACTTTCCTCTGAATAATTGATAGAATACATAGACCAAAAAAAAAAAAAAAATCAGTAAAGGTAAAGAAAACTTAAAAAACATTAACCAACCTAATCTAATTCACATCTATGGAACACTCCACTTTATTACACCAGAATATACACTCTTTTCAGGTACACACAGAACTTTTACTGAGATAAGACATATTCTGGGCCATAATACAAATCTCAATAAATTTACAAAGGTCCAGTCATACAAATTATGTTCTAGGGTTGTAGTGGAATTAAATTAGGAACCAAAACCAAAAAGAATCTAGAAAATCCCCAAATATTTGAAACTAAATAAAACAATTCTAAATAAACCACGAATCAAAGGAATCAGAAGGGAAATTAAAAAAAACATTTGAACTGAATGAAAACGTAAACACACCATATTAAAATTTGTGGAATTTAGTAAAAAAGTACTTTATTTGCCCAGTAGGGAAGTTAATACTAAAACAACTAATTATTCAGCAATAAAAAGGAACAAACTATTGATTCTGAGTGAAAGAAAGCAAATAAAAAAGTATATCTAGAGTGATTCGAGTGCCAGCTTTAAAAATGCTAGAAAATGCAAAAATCTCTAGTGACATAAAATAGATCAGTGGTTGCTGGTGAAAAGGGTTGGGATAGGAAGGAGGAATTACAAAGGCATATTAGGAAGTTTGTTTGTTGATTGATTGATTGACAGGTTGCCTGGCTAGCGTGCTTCATAGGTCACATCAACCTCAAACTTCTGGCTCCTGGGCTCAAGCGATCCTCCTGCCTCAGCCTCCTGAGTATCTGGGACTACAGGTACATGACACCACGACCCCTGGCTAATTTTTCTGTTTTTAGTAGAGACAGGTCTTGCTCTTGCTCAGGCTGGTCTGAACTCCTGAGCTCAAGTGATCCGTCTGCCTCAGCCTCCCAGTGTGCTAGGATTACAGGTGTGA
The DNA here is from genome assembly GCA_004363605.1 of Indri indri. Classification (NCBI taxonomy): domain Eukaryota; kingdom Metazoa; phylum Chordata; class Mammalia; order Primates; family Indriidae; genus Indri; species Indri indri. The sequence continues at coordinate 8,733 of RJWJ010046828.1, forward strand.
GCCAGTGCACCTGGCCCCCAAATAAAATTTTTTAAAAACATAATAGTACTATAGTTAGAGCATAAGATTTAAGTGAAAGAAGGGTCTGAGATGTGTTCCTACTTGTTCGTTTGTAACATGCACTGAGATTTTCAACTACTTGTATATTTACCTAGTACTGTCATCAGACTGTATGATGGCAGTGGAGGAAAGTCTCTGCTGTCTATTCCAGTGCCTGGCATACAGGCTGAATACATACTCCTTGAATGAATGATTCAGAAATATGTAGAACCATATATGGAAGCCAAGCTAAGGAATTTAGATGGTCATATTTGTCTCTCCCATTAGATTGTAATTTCCATGAGGGCAGATACTGTATCTTACTCTCCTCTGGATCCTCAGTGCTTACCAAATTGTAGGAACCGAGGAATTTATTGAATTATGGATTAATGCTGATTCCTAATTGTTTTTATTTTCTGTTCCAATGAAGGTTATGTAAGGCTGAGTAGGCAAGGCTCCAGACACAGTATCTTCAACCAGAGTTTTATGTTAGGATTTTAGTAAAGACTTATTTTGAATAAATGATTTCATGATTAAAGTTTGAAAGTTGCTGCTTTATTTATTCAACAGGACTTCAAGTGTGAGAGGATTTTAGAACCAACCCACCTATGGGAGGCAAGCATAGAGGGATTCTGAATGAAGGGTAGGAGAACAGTTAGGGGACTATAGCCCAGACTGTACAGGTGGTTCTTAGTTAAGGCAATGGCATTAGGACTGAAGAGGGAGATAAACAAAAATACGTAGAAAGCAAAACCAGTAGGAAATGGCTAAGAGGAGTTTAGAATGATGGCGAGGTTTTTTTTTTTTTTCCCCCTTTATAAACATTTTTTATCTTATTTTATTTTTTTTTTAGAGACAGGGTCTTGCTGTTATCCCGGCTGAAGTGCAGTGGTGTGATCATAGCTCACTGCAGCCTCAAAATCCTGGGCTCAAGTGAACCTCCTGCCTCAGCCTCACGAGTAGCTAGGACTACAGGTGCACATGCCACCATGCCACCACTGCCTGGCTTTTTATTTTTTTGTAGAGAAGGGGTCTTGCTATGTTGCCCAAGCTTGAACCCCTGGCCTCAGGCAATTTTCCTGCTTCAGCATCCTAAAGTGCTGGGACCAAAATTAAAAAAAAATTTGCACTTCCCTAATGATTAGTTATGTTGGGCATCTTTTCAAGTGCTGTTGGCTATTTGTCAATCTTCTTTGGAGAAATGTCTACTCGAGTCCTTTGCTCATTTTAAATCCGGTAGTTTTTTGTTGAGTTGTAGGGATTCTTTATATATTCTGGATATTAACCTCTTATCAGATATATCATTTGCAAATATTTTCTCCCATTCCACGGGTTGCCTTTCACTCTGTTGTGTCCTTTGATGTACAAGGGTTAAGTTTTGATGAAGTCCAATTTATCTTTTTCTTTCGTTGCCTGTGCTTTTGGTGGCATATAAAAGAAATAATCGTTAAATTCAATGTCACAAAGCTTGTTTCCTGTTTTCTTCTGAATGTTATGGCTTTAGGTCCTACATTTAGGTTCTTGATCAATTTTGAATTAATTTTTGTATATATGGTGTAAGACTAGGGTCCAACTTCATTGCTTTGCCAACTTTTTTTGAAGAGACCAGATTTTTTTATATGACTAAATGGATAGATGGGTCATTCATTACCTACGTTAGCAGGAAATATAGATGGAAGAAGTTAGATCATGGAATGATCTTTGGACACGTTGAAATGGAAGATTAACCAGATTTTAAGAGAAATCAAGAGAATGGTCTCAAGAAAACTGTTCTCTTTTTTTTTTTCAGACAGAATCTTACTCTGTTGCTCAGGCTAGAGTGCCAGGGCATTGGCCTAACTCACAGCAACTTCAAACTCCTAGGCTCAAGCGATCTTCTCGCCTCAGCCTCCTGAGTAGCTGGGACTACAGGTGTGTACCATCACACCTGACTAATTTTTACGGTTTTTAGTAGAGATGGGGTCTCACTCTTGCTCAGGCTGGTCTCAAATTCCTGAGCTCAAGCGATCCTCCTGCCTTGGCTTCCCAGAGGGATAGGATTACAGGTGTGAGCCACTGCACCTGGCCAAGGAAACTAATTTGAAGAATAGACAAATGCAGCCATATGTGAAGAATGTCCATTGGAATTAGCAACTAGGTGACCGTGATGAAAGCCAGTTTGGTGGAAAGGTAGAGATAAAAGCCAGACTAGTGAACTGGAAAGAAAATGAATAGAGCTACATTTATCACTGTATTGTTGAAGTCAAAATAAAATGAAGACATAAATCTCAATTTTTTTTTTTTTGAGACAGGGTCTCACTGTTGCCTAGGCTAGAGTGCCGTGGCGTCATTTAAGCTCACTGACTGTAACGTCAAACTCCTGGGCTCAAGCAATCCTCCTGCCTCAGCCTCCCGAGTAGCCAGGACTACTGGTGTGTGCCATGGTGCCCAGTTAATT